>ML806925.1:8000-20973 GCA_009831015.1 Picea engelmannii | reverse complement strand
TCGAAGACGAAGATGGACATTCCCGTCTATGAGGGAAGTCTGAATGCAGAAGAGTTGCTGGATTGGATCCGAGCACTCGACATCTACTTTGATTACGAAGATATCGAAGAGGACAAGAAGGTGAGGCATGCAGTAACCAAGCTGAAGGGACATGCAGCCTTATGGTGGGACGAGCTGCAGGCAGACAGACGTTCCAAAGGCAAACAGAAGATAAAGAGATGGGATAGGATGATCGCTAAGATGAAAGCGAAATTCATCCCCAGAGATTATCAGATCACTCTATTCAGGCGCATGCAGAACCTAAGATAGAAGATGATGACGGTGAAGGAGTACACCGAAGAATTCTACAGGCTCAACATTCGAGCTGGTCATCGGGAGAGTGATGGCAAAAAGGTGGCAAGATACCTGAATGGGTTGAGCTATGAAATTCAGGACGAGCTAAGCATGGTTACCATCCGAACAGTTGAGGATGCGTACCAGATGGCTTTAAAAGCCGAAGAGAAGTTGAGCCGCAAGAAGGGGCAGCGAGGGCGAGGCAGAAGCCAGCCCAGAGGCAAGACAGTTGCCCAAGAGAAAACATAGAAGCCCAAGGAGAATTGGAGGAGACCTCAGGGAAAAGCTGAGAGAGGTGGAACCTCACAGCAGAAGCAGCAAATTGTTGAGCCGAGGATGCAACAAACTGATCAGCAAGGAGATTATGCTGATGCCAATACATTTCCTCATACCCGAGGTAGAGGAAGAGGGCGCGGAGGAGTTATCACATGTTTCACATGTGGGAAAGACGGACACAAAGCCGTTGACTGTCCAGACCGAAAAGTGGACAGAGGGAAAGCTCACGTTGCAGAGGCACAGAGGCGAGACGTTGAGAGCGAAGGTGCAGACAACGAAAGATCGCTTGGAATGCATAAAATCCTTTTGACACCTGAGAAGGAGGTGGAAAGCTCAGTGTAGAGGAGCAGACTGTTCAGGATGGCTTGTACAGCCAAGGACCGGAAATGTAAAGTCATAGTTGACAGTGGGAGCACCGATAATCTCATTTCAACCGAGATGGTGGAGAAATTGGAGCTGACAACAACTAAGCACCCGAGTCCATATAAGGTCTCGTGGTTACAGAAAGGACACCGGGTAAGTGTCACTAAACAATGCTTAGTTAAATTTAAAATTGGGAATTATCATGATGAGATTCTTTGCGATGTTATTCCCATGGACGTATGTCATATACTGTTGGGAAGACCATGGCAGTATGATAGGAATGTTGTTCATGATGGGAGGATGAACACATACACCTTGGAGAAGGATGGGAGAATTCATAAACTGCTGCCGATAAAAGATAAGGAGATGAAGCCGGAGGTGAGCAGCACAATACTTCTCATGAGTGGGAAAGAGCTTCTCACGGAGATGGAGAAGGATGAAGATCCACAGTTCTTTGTTGTCAGGAAACCGAGAATTGTCCTGACAAGCACAAGAATGGATGACTTGCCAGAGGAGATTCAGCAACTGCTGGGAGAGTTCACGGATATCATCGTGGACGAACTACCTCGTTCGTTTCCACCGGTGCGGAGTGTGAGTCACCACATTGACCTCATACCCGGAGCAAGTTTTCCAAACAAGGCAGCGTACAGGTTGACACCTTAGGAGAACGAGGAGGTCAAAAGGCAGGTACAGGATCTGCTAGACAAAGGACTAGTCAGAGAGAGTCTTAGTCCGTGTTCTGTTCCGACAGTACTGAGTCCAAAGAAGGATGGAGGCTGGAGGATGTGTACAGACTCCAGGGCGATAAATAAGATCACCATCAGGTACAGATTTCCACTGCCGAGGATGGATGACTTGATGGATTGTCTGAGTGGGGCAAATTATTTTTCAAAGATAGACCTCAAGAGCGGATATCATCAGATCCGGATGAGAGAGGGAGATGAATGGAAGACCGCATTCAAGACAAACGAGGGTTTGTACGAATGGCTGGTCATGCCGTTTGGGTTGACAAACGCGCCAATCACATTTATGCGGCTGATGAATGAAGTCCTGCGGGAATTCATCGGTAAGTTTGTGGTCATATACCTAGACGACATACTGATTTTCAGCAAGACCAAGGCTGAACACTTGAAGCATCTAGCCATTGTAATGAGGAGATTGCAGTAGGAGAAGCTGCTGATCAACGTGAAGAAGTGTTCCTTCATGCAGACAGAACTCACTTATTTGGGTTTTGTGATCTCGGCGAATGAATTGAAGATGGATCCTGAGAAGGTTGAAGTAATCAGAAATTGGCCATCGCCGAGGAATGTTTTTGAGGTAAGGAGCTTTCATGGTTTAGCTAGTTTCTACAGGAAGTTCATTCAAAATTTCAGTGGAATTAGCGCCGCAATGATGGACACCGTGAAGAAGCGGGATACATTTTTTCAATGGACAGCAGAGGCTGAAAGGAGCTTCAATCTGTTGAAGCGAAAGATAACAGAGCAGCCGGTGCTAGTGCTGCCTGATTTTCAGAAGACCTTCCAGGTGAAGTGTGACGCTAGTGGATATGTTGTTGTAGGGGTCTTGAGTCAGGATGACAGACCTGTTGCATATTTCAGCAAGAAATTGGATGATGCGAAGCTGAAATAATCCACGTATGACAAGGAGTTCTATGCCATCATACAGGCATTAAAGAAGTGGAGGCATTACTTGATACCCAAGGAATTCGTTTTGTATAGTGATAATCATGCACTGCAGTTCATAAGTCAGCAGGAAAATCTGAATCAAAAACATGCGAAGTGGGTGGAGTACATGCAAAATTTCACGTTCGTGATAAAGCACATTTCGGGGACTGCTAACAAAGTAGCGGATGCTTTGAGCAGAAAATGCTTATTGCTGCAGGAGTTCAGAGTCAAGACGCTGGGTTTTGATAATCTGAAGGATATGTATGCTGGAGATGCTGACTTCGGAGAAGCTTATGAAGCAGCCAAGAATCCGGTGCTCAGAGATCGGAGCCTGTGGATTGAATTCATGATTCAGGATGGATTTCTATTCAAGGGCAATCAACTATGCATACCAGATTGCTCTATGAGAGAGAATTTGGTGAAGGAAAAACACAGCGGAGGTTTAGCAGGTCATTTCAGGCATGAAAAGACTTTCGCCAAGCTGAGCGAATCATATTTTTGGCTAGGCATGCATGCATATGTTAGGAGGTTTGTTGACAGATGCAGAATATGTCAACATGCAAAGGGCCGAAAGAAGAACACAAGGTTCTATCAGCCGTTACCAATACCTGAGAGGCCATGGGAATCCATTAGTATGGATTTTGTTTTGGGATTGCCAAGAACGCAGAGAGGAGTGGATTCCATCTTTGTGGTGGTGTACAGGTTCTCGAAGATGGCACACTTCATTCCATGTCATAAGACCAACGATGCTACCCACATCACGAATTTATTTTTTAGAGAGATTGTGAGATTGCATGGATTGCCGAGAAGCATAGTCTCGGATCGGGATACGAAGTTCATAGGTCATTTTTGGAGGACGCTATGGAAGAAGCTGGGGACTGACTTGGCATTCAAATTAGCATATCATCCACAGACGGATGGACAGACCGAGGTGGTCAATAGAAGCCTGGGAGATTTATTGAGGAGCCTGGTGACAGAGCATCACACCATTTGGGTTCAGATCCTACCACAGGCAGAATTCGCGTACAACGATTCGGTGAATCGAAGTACAGGAAAAAGTCCGTTCCAAATTTTGGATGGAACATAGCCGCGAGGAGTGTCTGAGCTCAGGGAGCCAGAACAGGCTGAAACTAGCAGCGCGAGGGCTGAAGAGTTCGTTGAGGCGATGAAAGAACTTCACGTGGAGGTGAAGCAGCGACTGCAGAAGTCGAACCAAGAGTACAAGCGCAGGGCTGATCAGAGGAAGAGGCAGCTTCAGTTTGAAGTTGGGGACATGGTTCTGGCGCACTTAAGGAGAGAAAGGTTCCCAAGGGGAACATACAACAAGCTCAAGATGAAGAAAATTGGGCCATGCAAAATCTTGAAGAAGTTCGGACAAAATGCATATGAGCTTGAGTTGCCGGAAGACATTGGGATATCTCTGATTTTCAATATTTCGGATTTATACCCGTACAGAACTACAGAGGCAAGCACTGGAAGTGATGAGGAACCAGTGATTCAATGGCAGAAGCAGTTGCCAGTTGCACAAAAGCCTCATATGGAGCGCATACTGGACAAGAGAGTGGGCAGAAAGACCAGAAGAAAGCAATATTTTGAATACCTGGTGAAGTGGAAGAATCACCCAGTGGAGGATGCCAGCTGGGAAACAGAGGCAGAAATACAGAAGCATGGGCATACGACACAGGAGCTCATGGACATGAGCCCATGAAATATTTTGAGCCGAGGAGTATGATGCAGGAGCATCCACATCTCATCAAGCGAGCCAGCGCGTGGAGCAGGAAAGACAGCTGGACAAGCGCCAGCACCAAATTTTGAATCACCTTGATATCTGTTGCGCCGCCAATTGAATGAAGGAATTCATAACAGAGCGCACTTGTACATTGTAACGGACCTTGAGCAGATAAGCTCTCGTCCTTAGGTAGTTGAGGCATTTATTAGAGTTAATGCAGGTAGATAAAATAATTAACTGTAGATTAGACAATTTTGCTTTCAAGAGGGAAAACAGAGTATAGATACCCTCCTTTGTATCATTGTAACATTAGCATCCAGATTATTCAGCATTAGCATTCAGGAGAAAGAAGAGCAGAGCAGAGAACTTGTGAAGAATCCCCATGTACATATATTGAATTAATAGGAAAGCTTTGATTCAATTTCATGGCTGTGATTATTCCCTGTGTGTTGTTGATATTATGTTGTTGCATACTTGCTTCTTTTTATGCTTTCGTTGTATATGTAATTTCATGGCAGATTAGAAATCTGGGAGAAAGGAGAGAATAAGTCTCAGTCGTTTCACTGTTCGAGCCAGGAGATTCCTGCATAGAGTGCAGTCGAATTCCTCCGCATAGAGTGCGTTGAGGAGGTTCAACAGCGAAACCCTTATTCTCGTTGATCTGGGTTTTGTGTTAGATTATTCAAACCGTGCAGGTAGAGTGCAGGTCGGATTGAGGTCTCAGTAGCAAGTCTGAGAAGGGAAAGGCCGTGGTTGCTGTGACGGTGAGTGCCGGACTTGGAAGGCTTCAACACTTTGAGGATGGTTGAAGGTTGAGTACGAGCAGAGAGCTCGAAAGGTCCCTGGGGGAGTCAGAGACTATAAAGCTCAGGAGGGATAGTTCCTTTACTTCATTTTGGGAATAGACCCCAGTGAAGTTCACGAAGGAGAAGGTGGTGGAACAAAGAATTCCTAAAGAGGAAGAGAATCGACAACTTGAAATCGTCGTGGAGAATTCACAAAGTCCCGACGGTCGTTGATTCGTGGATAAGTCGCGCAAGGTCTAACCCTTTGGCGCAGGAGGTAAAGAAAATACCCATCGGGGTTTGGCATTCGACGATTAATGAGGAGAAGTGCAGACTCGTTGAAATCATGATCCACAATTTCCCAAGTTATTCAGAGCCGTCGATTAAAGCGGGGATAGGTGGCAGGAGATCCCACGGGGTCGAAGAATCGGGGATCGACGTTCGGAGTTTCAACACCAAGGAGCGCTTGTATCGTGGATCCGCGATCCGCGAATTCCCGAAGTGACGAGACAGTGTTGGGCCACGAGGTACAGTGGAATACAGGTGGCATCGCGTCGGGGAATCGACACCTTGGCGCTCGGGGTTTGGAAACTCAGACTATTGACATTGCAAGTGGCGATATCCTAAGGGTTGACCGTTGACCATCGGTACTCGGGGTTCAGTGTTTGAACGTCAAGAGGTAGTGTTGCGAGCCTCGCGATATCACGAGACCCGATCTCCCGATTGGCGAAGAGAGGATTGCTGGTAGTGTTACTGTGGGTAAAGAACTCCCGAGGGAGTTGGAAGAGCATTGACTCTTCGAGCCTGTGCTGAAGAGAAGGTCCTGGTGGGGAGCGACCGTCCGTTGAGGGGCTGGTTGCGTCACCTCTCGCTACCTGGGACTCCCTCTCTCAGACTCAATAGTCAGAAATATATCCTGGGATTCCCTCCTACTCTCCCTCACTAACCGTCTTAGCAACTGGACCTTTCTCTCCCTCAACCTTCCAGCCAGATTGGTTCTCTTAAAATCAGTCCTCCAAGCCATCCCAACTTACCTCTTTTCAGTCCTAGCTACCCCCTAATCTATCATAAAGAAAATAAGGAATATATAAAGAAACTTTCTATGGCATGGACACAACCCGAACAAAAATCGGGCCCTTGTCAGCTGGGTCAAGGTATGCAAGCCCAAATCTTCAGGTGGTCTGGGCCTTCAGGACCTTTGAAAATTAAATAGTACCATGGGAGCAAGAATTTGGTGGATATGTCTCAAAACACCAGCAAAGATCTGGGAAAAACTCTGGAAATGAAAATATGCCCCAAACATGCATCAAAATCAACTCATAAGAATGCAGGAGAAAATGCAAGGCTCCAACATCTGGAATGAAGCCTGGAAAAATCGACCACTCATATAGGAACATGCTTTCTGGGAAGTTTGCAATGGCCAGAATTCCCTATTATGGACGGATTCTTGGCAGCAAATGCAACCCCTACAACTAGAAGAAAATATACAATCCTACGAAAATCACATCCGAGATCTGGCCACTCTCAAAGTAGCAGTTTTATGGATAGATGCCCCAACAGCTCTCCTTGGTGAAGTTGGAAATATACTCATTAGGAACTCCAAGTGGCAATGGACTGTGACTTGCAACACTGGAAACAAGCTACTACCCAAAGGCGAATCCAGAAAAGCATAGACCAAGACATTCTCATATGGGGATACACACCTCATGGAAGCTTCACTCTCAAGGAGGGATACACTCTTCAAGAGAAATTCCATCACCTTCAAAAAGATAACATCTGGACAACAATATGGAAATCAAAACTCTGGCCCAAAATCTCTACTTTCCTCTAGCTTCTACTTCAGAACAAGATCTTAACCTAGGACAATCTTCAAAAATGAGGTTTCATCGGCCCCTCAATTTTCCATATTTTCCATCTCCAGGCATAAACCATGGAGCACCTCCTAAATAATTGTCCACTCAGTGAGAACATCTAGAGCGAAGCCACTCAATTCATTAGAAGAGCCAAACGAGTTAAAAACAACATTATAAACACCATCAGGGACCGGGGCTCTGGTTCCTTCAAAAGTCCTATCCTGAATAGAACATGGCAACTCTTACCAGGCTTCATCGTTTGGAAACTATGGAAGGAGAGAAATAGAATAATCTTTCACTCCCAGCCATCTCATCCCACCCTCCTCTAGAACACCATCCTCTTGCATCTCCAGGAAACTCTTCAACTACAATCATGGACCAAGGAAGACTTCCGAACTGACCTAGGTGAGCTCTCGCTCCTTAAATCCTGGGGCTTCTCGTTTTCACACTCCACCCCTCCTCAACAGACCCCCCTTTATTAAATATCCCTCAGTCCCTCTAAGTGGCTCCTCCCCCCCCAAGTCTTCCATAAGGTCAACTTTGATGGCGCATCAAAAGGCAATCCAGTACACTCGGATATGGTGCGGTCATAATAAACAACTTAGGCCAAATTCAAAGCCTCATCGTTGAAAATATTGGATGCAACACCAACGATTCAATAGATCTTTGGGGTCTCATCAAAGGAGTGCAAATGGCACTAGATCAAAACCTCACCTATCTGATCATTGAAGGAGACTCCAAAATCATAATAGAATTGCCAACAAAAATCCTGAATGGCTGAGATCCATGGAAAATCACACCCAGCTAGCACTTCCTTGGCCCTCTTTATAACTTCCAGGCTCTTCTTATACCCTCTCTAACTCTCACCCCTTCACACATTCGACAAAGTGCAAACAAAGTTGCGGACAGGCTGGCCAATGTAGGGGTTGACTCTATGCAACAAATTATTCTCCACGAATCCGGGCAGTCCCAAAGCTCTCCCCTCTGGCTCCAATGTGAGGAGCTTTCTCACCTAGATGGCCCTAATCTAGATGGGGTGCCACCTTTGTCTACTTAGAATCTCTTCCAAGTCAGAAATGATCAGAAGCTCAGGAGTGAGCACAAAAGAACATCAGTTGGAAGTTGATTTAGAGACCTCGGTAAACGAGAGTCAGGAGCACGGAAGCTACTTCTTCCCAAATTCACGAAAAGAGAGAGAGGATCTAGATTGTTGATGCTTGAGGTGATCTAGGCTGTCGATGTGCTCCACCAGATCTGATGCGAGAAAATTTCGAGAACTCAGTTTTCGGGAGTTCGAAGAATGGTGGGAGTTGTTTGCCCAAGTCACGAAGTCGTGAAAAGAGAAATCCCGAAATGCGAGAGCGGATCTGGACCATTGGTACTAGAGGAGATCTTAACCGTTGATCTGGTCCCATAGATTTGACGTGAGTAAATTTCAGGAAATTGGGCTTTGGGAGAAAGGAGCATGGAGGGAGTTGTCTGCCCAAGTCGTGAAGTCGCGAAACGTGAAATCGCGATATGCGAGAGCAGATCTAGACCTTTGATGCTAGAGGAAGTCTTAACCGTCGATCTAGTCCCATTGACCCGACGAGAGAAAATCTTGGGAAATCGAGCTTCGGGAGTTCGGAGCATGGTGGGAGTTGCTTCCCCAAGTTGCGACACATGAAATCGCGAAAATTTCAGAAACTCGATAATCGAGATTTGGAATCTTGGAGGAAGCTGTCAGCCCAAGTCGTGAGGTCGCGATACACGAAATCATGAAAGGTGAAAGCAGATCTGGACCATTGGTTCTTGAGGAGATTTGAACCATCGATCTGGCCAAGTTGTGAAATCGTGAAGATGATCTGAACCACCGATCCGGTCCCATTACTCTTAGGCAATTTTGTAAGACAATTGGTTGCAGACATTTCTGTAAGCAGATAGGCTATAGGCATCTTTGTAAGTAGATAGGATGTAGATCTTTTTGTAAGCTCTCAGCTGGAATTAATATAAAGATCCACTTTTATTCACACACAAAAAAAACTATGAATTATACACAAGTTTAACCATTACAGATACCATTATTTAAATGCACTTATGTCATGCTAACTAACATGAATGTCGTGTCCTCACCGAGACAAACCGTGTGTGAAACATGCATTGTGTTAGTATCAATATTTGGCTATGTCAAATCTTGATTGCTATTGGAAATTCTTGTAGCATTTCGTTTAGTTTTAAATGAAAATTTGGGATTTTGGCTTAAAACTAATCCTTCGGTCTTATCAATGGATCTAAGTTTGGCTTATAGTTCTTTGTTTTCATTTGAAAATTCCAAGATTGGTTTAAGCCTCAGCTTTGCATAAGTCCTTCATTATTCATTTTGGCAAATGAATATAATTGTTATGGGATATTTTATTTATTTTGGGGAAAATTAAATTTATATTGGGTTATGCCCAATCTCCAAGTTCAAGCATTAATCGACATCTCAAGACAACACTAGCCAAAGACACAGGACAATGCCAACATATTGATCAAGTTATACACAAAGCTCCAAGAGAGAGACCAACATTCAAATTTAAGGTGCCAAGTGTCAAGAACAAGCATTGACAACACTCTCACAAGGTTCCAAGAATCAAAAGCACCCACAGGAAGTGTTTACAGTTCTCGATGGTTGCTACAACTATAAGTAATCATTCTCCTTTTTTATCTCAATTATTTTGATGGATGGTGCTAATAAATTTGTATATTTTTCATAGGATTTATGCTACCAAATTGCACGCGGACACACAGGCGGGCGCTACCAAAATTTTGACAGAGACCAAATTGTGCAGAGTTATTTTGCAAGGACACTTCTGGCATTTTTGAGTGACTAACTTAAAAATTGGATTATGAACAAATGAGAAGGTATTTTTGAAAACCAGAGGAGGTTTTTGTTAATAACATACCAAATAAAAAAAACCTCTCTTAGTTTCTAAAAATGTGTTATTTTTTGAGAGATATTAGAAATATAAGTGGCGCTACCGAATGTGCACAATTGTTTTACAGAGGCGCTACCGAATTCCCTGTAGTGGTCACGATTTTGATATTCGCCTTGTTGGGAGGTTGCCACCTATCAAGGAGGATTCGAATGGATTCTCAAGGATAATTTAGATGTCAAGGGACCCCTGCACCTAAGTTTTAGCTTGATCAAAGGCCTCATGCAATGAGGTGGAAACAATTTATTAATGACTTCCAACAAATTCCTGAAAATTAGCAGTTTGTTGGATTTTTGTCTCTTTGATTGTTGCCACCTATCTCCAAGGCTTAGAATCTAATGGAGGAGATGGGATTCGACCTCCTAAGATTATTTGGATGATATTTTCTATTTAAGGAAGGATATATCTCTTGGAGAAATGGGATTCATGAGCCAAGAGAGGCTAGAGAGAGTAGGAGCAGGCAGTTTTCCTGTGTGTGTTCATTTGTAAGCCTGTGGGCATTTTATGATTGTAAGCATTACGGCTATTGGAGACTCATGAGAGCTGTGATTTGGATTGTAAATATTCCGTTTATATTTCTTTTTATTTGAATATATTGCAGATTTGAGGATCAAAGGCTGCCAATGATTTATGGATCCCTAAGAAGCAAAGGATCTACTGTATTTTGCCCATCAATCATTGTTTATATTCAAGTATTTGTTGATTCATTAAATTGAGAGAATATCTATTTAGTGAAAATTCTACCTTATGTTTTCCTTCTTCATTCTTCCACTTATCAGCATATAATCTTGTTTTCTGTTGAGCAACTTTTTTTCCTTCGATGAGTAGGATGTTTGTGACTCCATTGCCCATTAGTGTAGCTTATTGATTTGAATTTTGTTTCCCTCTCCCTTTATTTCTCCATCTTGTTGATCCACCTATTCAAAACCAAAATTATCTTTTACATTCTGATGGGTGATGAGCTTACACTTTAGTAGTCAAAGTGTGACTTTCAGTGCTAACACATTGTACTATGCGTGGAAATTATTTCCCAGCGCGTGTGATGCTTTGAGCATCACACCAGAATCTCGTTACCGTTACTACCAAAAATCAACTAAAAGATGCATTTAAACACATAATTATGAACATCATGACAATCAAGCTCATGCAATTTTCCGTACTAGTTAAAAACGTAAATGAAACTAGTAAATTCACCACAACAACATATAATTCATTCTCATGCACAGAGTAAAACTCACAGTGGTTAAACTCATAAATTAACTTAAGAAAAAAATTAAACACGTATCTTTTTAAAACCATTGTGCAACCAACTCCTTGGGATGGACGTTTCACACAACCATAGACTTGTTGTTTTAAATCTCAACGACAAGTCACCCATGTGTTGGGGCTAGGAATCCATAAGAAAAGGGTGTCTCTCATTGCCCCTTCACAACTCAAATATCCCACAACCCAATGGTATTTTCGTACAACTATCCCGATTTCCACCATCTCTCTTCCTCTTGACTTGCCCAACCCAAGGAATGTATCCCTTCATTACTCTCAGTCCATCAGACATCCCATTTGTTTATCAGGGTCTCTCTGGCACAAGTAACTAGGAATCTCTCTACTGAGAACTCAAGGGAACTCACTGCCAGGAAAACTACCACCAAAAAACAACAACCACTTGTTTTTGCAGTGAAACTCATACATGAGTTCACTCTTTAGGCTTGATAGCTCGACCCTTTAGTCTTCAGCTCCAATAACGCTCCAAAAACGCTCCAACATGCTCCAAAATTTGCCCATCCTTCTTGCTCTAGCTCCAGTCCTCTCTTGTGTTGGATTACTGAGAGGGGGGGGGGGGTGAATCAATAATAGCATAATTATAATCCTTTTTCTTCAAATGTTATATCATTGTAGAATTATTATCCAATAATGAGCAGTAAGAAATAAACAATCACACACATACATAGTACACTAGTGTTTTACATGGAAACCCAAATCGGGAGAAAACCACAGAATGTTTTTTCTTATATGTCTTGAAGAATTACATTCATTGGAAGCACCAACTTCCCTTGTTTTCCAGCTGCAACTGGAAGGAGGCTCCAACCCCCTAATTTCTCAGGCTACAACCTGACAGAATCTCCAACTCCACAATTCTTTGGCTACAACCAGAAGGAGGCTACAACCCCCAATGTTCTCTGGCTACAACCGGAAGGTGGCTACAACCAACTGTCCTTGCCCTGTCCTGCCACCTTGAAGTAGAAGTAGAATTATGGAACCACTGTCACACTATCACTGTGAGATATATCGTTGTAAACCTGTACCAATAAATCTGAACCATGCATCAACCAGGCATCAACCTGTACCTCAACCTGTAATCAACCTATACCTCAACCTGTAATCAACCTATACCATAAACAAGTGCATCAACCATGCACCAACCTGCAACCTGTATCATAAACAAGTGCATCCAACCATGTACAAAGTATGTACCAATCATGTGTCAACTACTCATCAACTATGACTCATCAATATGTACCAACGTCATCAACTATACACCTCATGTATGTGCACCAACTCATCAGCTACTTGTCTTAACCATGTACTCAACATGTACCACAACCAAAATCCCTCATCAATTTCATCATCCAAATATGATTTGTAGCTCTGTAATAGACCTGGTGTATATGATCACATTCCTGCAAACTTTCCTTAACAACGACCCACAAGCTGAATTTTTTACCACAGATACTTGGATATGTTTTCTCACTTTCATAGCAATTTCAGGATCTGAATCATTATAGAAAAACATTTATAGTGAAAATGGTGAGATGACCTGTAAATAACATACCTTAGAAAACACCATCAAAAGAATTTATCCTTCCTTGCATTTCGGCCTTCTTTTCTTCACTTTCCTCAGAATTTCGGCTTAGATATCATTTGGTTACCTCAGACACCTATATATATTCAATATGCTCAAGTGTAATTCAAATGAGAGAGCCTTGCCTCTTATTTATACTCTCCAAGTAGCTTCCTT
>ML806924.1:475373-488445 GCA_009831015.1 Picea engelmannii | reverse complement strand
TTGGGGGTTGATTTTAAGGTTAAGGGGATGTAACTAATCTAACACCACTTTTTAATTTGGGGGTTGATTTTAAGGTTTTGGTTGTAATGGTGCTTGTTGTTGAGACCATAGTTTGAAAAAAGTTGTAATTTTATCCTTGAAAAAAATGTGCTAATGGTAGCACCACTTTTTGATTTGGGGGGTGATCTTCATGTTTTGGTTATAGTAGTACTTGTTGTTGAGGCCATGGTTTCAAATAAGTTGTAATTTTAACCTTGAAAAAATCATGCTACTCGTAGGACCACTTTTCTATTTAGGGGTTGATTTTAAGGTTGTTGATAGCAATAATATGAATTTTTAATTCCATGGTTGCAAAAAGTTGTAACTTCAACCTCGAAAAAAAAAGGTATTATTGATAGCACCACTTTTCGATTTGAGGATTGATTTTGGTAGTTTTGATGCAAAGATATGGGTTCTTAGGTTTAGAGCTATTATTTTAAGGTCATAGTTCTTGTCAAATTGGTAACGATCTTAAATTAAGAGTAGAGATAGAACACCTATCTTTTCACCAAGATAGTTGAAGAAATTGGTTGTATACGAGCAATTTGCTAGCCAACTGTAGGAATCCGTTGTAGATGCCACCCCTAAGATGAGCTAGGAGGCCACCCTGGTGAAGGAATTTGGCCACTCACCCAACTTGATTTCTTTCATGCTCAATGAAATTGTTCATAACTGAAGTCTCTAGGAAACTATCCAACCATTAAACTATGATGGTGCCCTCATCCACTACCCACCCAACACAAGGGACACATCTCACTCTCCCTCTTTTGCTCAATAGTCCCTCAAGAGTATTCTCCCATTTAGTGCTCTCAATGTAGGTAGGAAGAACCCATCCCGTTGTTTTCCTTCTATAATAGCTTCACATATTCATCCTTGGCTCTAAGGAACTTGGTGAGCAACAATTCATAGGAGAAATGGAGGTTTCCTAAACAACTCAACCTATATGTTCCTCTACGACCATCCATCTCTCTTATCATGTCTACAAATTAGTCTCTCGTAGATAGATTTGGTCATTTACATGTTTATATCTCAATCTAAGCATCATAACACAATTTCAAAACTTCTATGGTGTTTTTGGCATGAGATAATGGTTAGAGTATGCGTCAATTCAAATTTGGAAGTGCATGGAAATTGAGGAGGTTCAATTTCCATGAGGATGGGGTCTCTTACACTTTTCCATGATGATTTTACCTAACCCATATCCCTTCACAACTATCTGAGGTATAATTCCTCACCAATCAATAAATGCATTCAATGATTAGCGTTTAAGTCAAAGATGGTGGTTGAGATTTAATAAATACAACACATGATTTAAGTCAATAATGGTGGTTGAGAATGTACGAGTTCTTAGGCAACATACGATTATTTATCACCCCTTGGCCCCCCTTCTCTCTTCCCCTCTAGTGGACTCATAGTTTCCTTTCATTCTCACAACCATCTTGGACCTTTACAGTAATTTCCGAAATGAATTTTACATATCTTGAGCATACCATGGAAGGTCTACCAAATGGTATCTAAAAGGTACAATTACTGAAATTACTTGCCTAGCCATGTACTAGTCACACTTTGGCCTTGAGCTTTGCAATAGGAATCTATACAAGGTATTTACATCATTTAGACACATGATCATTTTATTTAAGCTCATATGGTTTGACTCTTGTCATTATAAACACTTATTTACAATTTATATAGAATTTGATATAATACATCCAAGGGTTAAAATCGGGATATTACACAACCAATTGAGTTAACCTCTTAACTAAATCTGACAATATATATATATATATATTCCATGGGAATCGGTAACTCATTAGAGTGACCTGGGCTAGGCCCGAGATCAAACCAATTGGCCACCATTATAACTCAAGAGTATATCCAATAGCCCGCAAGCTAGATGTCCCAACTAATTGAGTTAACCTCTTAGACTAATTCTAGCAATACATATCTTTTTATGTTAGCCATGGGAATCAATAACTCGTTAGAGTGACTTGGGCTAGTCTCGATATCAAACCAACTCACTGCCACTATAACCCAAGAGTATATTCAACAACCTACAAGCCATATATATATCAATAACTTATGACTTAGAAAGGGTTGAGACATGACATTCTGAGGCACAGTTAAGTGGGCCTCTATCCCAGGGGGAACCTACCCTTCTAGCCTTATCACAATGGGCCAAAGTCTCATTGGGGATTTGAACTCAGGTGAGAAGAGTGTAAGACCTACCCTCCAAACCATCTAGTCAAACCACCTCAACTTAAGTCTAACAGTATATATCTTAATATATACAATGTTTTTTATGTGTGGGATAAGGGGTACTCATAGTGCCTCATGTAATGTCTTTGGCTAGAGGGGTGTGGAAAGTCTCGCCCAAGTCCTCTAGGAGACAAAATTTGGGGTTACTTCGGCACCCAAGAGTCGCACTAGTTGGGAAAGTGGGCACCTTGGGAAAGTGGGCACCAAAAGGAAGATCTTAAAGAAAATTCCAATGAAGGTAAAGAATCTCCAAAATCCTCTATTTGCAATGATTCTAAATGTGATGATGTTGGCAAACAAGAAGATATTGAAGACAATTCCAATGAAGGTAAAGAATCTCCAAATACTCTTGATTGCAATATTTCAAAATGTGATGATGTTGAATATTTCTCTACAAGTGAAGAAGAAAATCTAGAAATAGTTTGTGTGGAGCTTGATGATAGTTATCCCATTGAAAAAGTAGAAGAAGAATTATCCGAGCTTAAAAGGAAAGTTGAATGGGGTCTATTTGAATACAACTATGACCATTGTTACATAGAATATAACTATCTTCCCGAGAACACTAAGAAGTTTCTTAAGAAGAATCAAAGGCACATCTTGAAGTTAAAGCAAATGCTCAAAGAACAAGAAGAAAGTAACATTAACTATCACTAAAATTAACCTTGACTGCAATTTACTTATCAATATCAACAAGCAGTTATAAGTCAATGAAAAACTAAATCTTAAAATTATATATGGCCTTCGGATTTCCATAGTTTAACTATTATTTTAAATATAATTTCACACATCCTATGGTAAAATTTAGTGATATTTCAAAAACCAGTACAATTAATGTTGGTGTTTTTTTAATGTTTTTCCCACCATATTTGTAGACCCAAAGAACCGTGGTATATTTGACTGCTTCTCAACTTATTGAAAACATTCGCCATTGTTTTACCCAAACTTAAGGTAAATATCTTATGCATGTTAATGTTAATTACCCAAATTTTGATGAGAATATGAATATTTATTAAGTATAGAATTATATATCAATTCAAGTTCATCTATAAAAACGACGAGGGTAGATTTCATTTTCAGGAAGTGTGTAGTTATATTAGAGGCATTTGACTCATTTCTCATTACTATTGCTCATTTCCAGACTAATTTTATTGGCATGGACTAAGCTTCCATGCAACACTTGTTTAACTTGTGGTCGATGGCCGACTAAAATTCCTTGTAAAAAACGATTTGGTCATGAAATATCAAATATGAATCAATGTACAAGACTTAGTTACAAGGCGTTCCCCAAATTTGAGAGTTGAAGTTGAAGATGAATGCCACGAGTTTGATTCTCAAGGGTGATTCACTACAAACTTGATCAAAGACTCCATCTTCTAGCATCCCACTAGGTGGGGTGGTAGGTTGCAATGTTTCTAATGAGGTTTAAAACTTTCATTTTTATTTAAAATGTCTAACTTTGTTTTTAATGATGTTTTTTTTCCCCTTTTTTTTCAATATATGTTTTTTAAACCTAGAATTTGTTATTTTAACTTTATTAAAAATATTAAATGTTGTTAGTTTTCAAAAATTCCATTTTTTTAGTCTAAAAACACATTGAATATCTATTATTTACATAAACAATTAGTCATACATCCATTACTTCGTCAGAGCCTGTCAATAGAGGAAACCAGGTCCCCAACCATGAATTGTCTTTAAAATTATAATTGTCTCAGGTTTGTTCTTCCTCCACATAACACAAAAAACAACTACATAAACTAACAATTTATAACTATCCATAGAAATTATTTAAAAAGCAGACACAAACACAGTCAAACCCGTCATCTTGCGCTTGGAGGAGGTGGAGTTTCCTTCACAACCACTTCCAACACCAATTCAATATCCTCATACTCCTCATGAGCCTGCTCTGGTAGCATAGGATCAATTTCTACCTTACTCTGATTAGCGTGTGTCCACATCGAACTAGTGGAGTCTACTCCATTTTTTCCTTTGGCATCCTCACTTGTAGCTTTGGTTACAATGATATTGACCCCGAAGTGATCCAGATGGATTTCGATGGCCTCCAACTGGTTCATTTTTACAGTTTTCCAGTTTGGCAGTTTTTTTTCCTAGTTTTTGGGTCCCTGGCTTGCTGGGCCATTTTGAGGCCCTAAACAATGTTTTTAGGGCTCGCCATAGTTGAATATGCGCCTAAAACAAAGATCATATGCAAAAGTTACGATCCCGGGAATTTGATGTACTAACTTACCCAAACGGGGCCCACGTGACTTTTGGTGCTTCATCTCCTAGGGTTGGGTTTTTGGATGTCTAGGGTTTTTTACATTCCTGTTTATTGTAAAAAGGCCTTCAGAGCCTCATTGTAATCATGTTCTTGCAAATGAATGCATCGTCACATCTCTTCTTAGAGATAAGCCGCCACCATTCTAGCAAGCTTGTTTTCTGCTGCATTTTATAGTTTCAGCTTATTTCCTTATTGAATAGAAAACTAGTTTTAATGTATCTCTGTTATTCTATGTTAAGCATATTTTAATAATATGTATTCATTTCATTCTGCTCATAAAATCCGGATCAGTGGTATCAGAGTGGTCTACTCCTTGTCGTCTTAATGCATGTCCCCAACAAGGTCAAGGTACAAAGAATTGAGTCTCGAGCTTGTTTCTTTTGAGGACAAAAGCTCTCGCATGCCCAAATGACCTCTCATGGCAGGAGAAATAAAATATGACGGGACATGAGATCCTTTCAAAATGTTGCTTGAGGAATCCCTCACGCAATAGAGGAACGAGATGATGGATAGTTTTGCGCAAATCCTTCAGTGGCTACCAATAGGTGACACATCTTCCTCGAGCGGAGGTGCCGCCCCCTTCAAGGTACAAATCAACTTCGATATTCCTATATTTGAAGGTCAGATAGACACAAATGTTGTAGAAAAGTGGTTGAATATACTAGAAGGGTATTTTTCTGTCCATAACTTTTCAAATAGAGAAAAAATTACTTTTGTGCTCCTCAAAGTCGTTCCCCATGTCAAATATTGGTGGGAAACTTTCTGTGAGAAAAAGGAAACAGAGGAACCCTCATTATTTACAGTCGCGACCACTTGGGAATCCTTCTAGGATGCTATTAAGGAACAATACTACCCTGTTGTAAGTTATGACGACTTGTATACCAAATGGACCACATTGCGGCAAGAAAGAGACCAAGCAGTGCGAGATTTCACAAATATCTTCCATACCCTGCGCATCAAGCTGGGTATCAAAGACTCAAAGTGACATATGGTGCTCAAGTATCGTGGTGCTCTGCATATATACATACAGACCAAAATGGAATTTCTGTACATCTCGTCCTTGGGCACGACCTATCGATATGCTGTCAAAATCAAGCAGAAGCTCAAACAAAAGACGCAACAATTTGGGCCTGGGAACCCCTAGCAGCAAAAACCAGGAAAGAGTAGCCCCAACCTACAGAACAAAGGATAGAGCAAAGATGGACAGTATCGGGACAACTAGTCCAAGCCGCAAGCAAAGAAGGACACCGAAAAGACAAAGAAGGATACCGGGAAGTGGTGCGGCTTCCATAAGAGCCCTTGGCATAACACTGTTGATTGCCTCTCAAAGCAGTCACTGGTGGCCAAAGTGAAAGCTTATGAATCAGATGCAGGTTCTGTCTCTGAGTCAGAACCAGAAAGGGGAAGCTGGATCATTGATGCAGAACCCAGTGCCACCGTTGCTACCACTAAGATGCATCTTGGTGAACCAGACAAGCCAGAAGAAGGCGAGCGCCTTTTCCATTTGCAGATGTGGGTAAAAGGCACCCCGCTGCACTTCATCGTTGATAGAGGTAGCAAGAGGAACATCATTTTAGTAGAGGTCGTCAAGCAGCTGGCCCTGCCGACAATGCCACACCCGCAACCCTACACCATTGGATGGCTCCGCCAAGGAAGTGATCTCTGCATCAGCCAACAGTGTCGAATGTCGTACGACATCAAGCCCTTCAAAGACGAGGTATTGTGTGATGTTGCTCATCTTGAAGTTTGTAATGTTCGTTTGGGCCAACCTTATTTATGGAAACGTCATGTTGTATATGAGTCTAGTGCTTGTAGTGTTATTATTACTTTGAATAGGAAATTGTATAGGATACCCGAGGTAGTCCCTCCTAGTGTTATTTCCTTGATCTCTGCCAAGCAATGCAGGAAGGTCATCTCTCAGACCGAGAAATTTGTCTTCTTCATGATTCGCTCTCAGAGTAAGCAAAATATCCTAGCCACGTCCAAGGCCTCTATGGTTGATCTCTCCACACAACAGAAGCAAGTGGATAAGGCCGTGGAAGAATACTTAGATATCTTCTCCTCTCCTACCAGGGTACCTTTGCACTTCCAGGTCAAGCATCCCATCGATTTGACCCCAGACACACCGCTACCCAATGGGTTGGTCTACCATCACTCTCTGTTATAAAACAAGGGGATCAAGAGGTAGATCCAAGAACTCCTCCACAAGGGGCACATCCGTCCCAGCTCATCACCTATTAGGAGCCAAATCATACTGGTGCAGAAGAAAAACAAGACCTAACGACTCTGCATTGATTACCGGGCCTTGAATAAAATCACAGTCCGAAACCGGTACCCGATTCCCCGAATAAACAATCTCCTTGATCAACTCACGGGGGCCAAATACTTTAGTAAGATTGATCTGAAGTCTGGCTACCACCAAGTCCCAATAGAACATACAGATGTATGGAAGAAAACCTTCGAGTCAAAAGAAGGTCTTTTTGAATGGTTGGTCATGCCCTTTGGTTTGACAAATTCTCCAACAACTTTTATGAGGATGATGGACGATATCCTTCAACCTTTCACTAGTACTTTTTTAGTGGTGTATCTGGATGCCATCCTCATCTACAACAATACTTGGGCGGAACACTTGCAACATATTTAGCAGGTTCTGCACACCTTGCGACAACACAAACTATATGCAAACTTGGAAAAATTCTCCTTCGACATGGACATGGTCCATTACTTAGGCTACATTGTTGATCAACATGTTGTGCATGTGGATCCAGCCAAGATCCAAATCATCTATGACTGGCCAGCCCTAACCATACTCACTGAGCTTCGGAGCTTCTTGGGCCTCACCAATTTCTATCGCAGGTTCGTGTTGGGATTCTCTCATATCTCACAGGCCCTCAACCAAGTAACCAGGGGTGGCGGTAAGGAAAAATTTGTGTGGGGCGTGTCCCAACAACAAGCCTTCGATGACTTGAAGCACTGTTTGTGCTCATCCCCAGTACTTTCATTACTGGACCTGCAACATCCCTTTGAGATCGAGATAGATGCTTCAGACTACGTTGTGGGTGTTGTTCTCACTCAACATGACCACCCCGTGGCGTATCATAGTGAGACACTATCAGATGTTGTCAGTAAGTACCCTACTTATGACAAAGAAATGTACTCCACTGTGCAAGCCTACCGCCAGTAGAGACATTACATTTTGGGGAAGGAGACAACCATCCACGCTGATCACAAGCCATTACAATTCATGCAAACCCAAGGCAAATTGCAGAATGACCGCCATCAGAAGTGGTCCACATACTTACAACAATTCCACCTCAACATCAAGTATAAAACAAGAATTACTAATCGAGTTGTCGATTGCCTCAACCAACCTCCAGTGGCGACACTCACCACAGTGCTAGACTCTTGCGGCCATGAGACCTTTGGATGCCCTCGTCTCTATGAGACAAACCCTGACTTCTCCACCACCTACCAAATGTTGGGAGCAAACTCAATGGTCGCTAATTTCCATCTTCAGGACGGGTTGTTGTACCGTCTGGTCCATCTCTGCGTTCCATCAAGTGAGCATGTGAAGCTGATTTAGGAAGCTCACTACAGTCGAGTGGTAGGACATTTTGGCATCTAAAAGATAGTGGGAGTGCTGCAAAAACATTTCTATTGGCCAGAACTTCGATAGGATGTCGACAAGTATATCAGGTCCTGGACCGCATGTGCTATTTCCAAACCGACCACTAAGAAATAGGGCATGTACACCCCTCTTCCTACCATATTTATGGACTACATGTCAAGTCTCTTGTCCACCAAGGGGGGCAATGAATGTGTTTTTGTGGTTGTTGATCGCTTTTCCAAGATGGCGATTATGGTCGCTTGCAAGAAGAACATCACTGTAGAGGCCACCACCAAGCTCTTCTTTGAACATGTTTGGGTACACTTTGGGATCCCAAAAACCATTGTCTCAGATCGGGACAGTCGGTTCCTCAACAAATTCTAGTCGAGCCTTTGGTCACTACTGGATACCAAGCTCACAAAATCCACTGCCTTCCACCCCTAGACAGATGGCCAAATTGAGGTCGTCAATCAGATGATCATACATATCCTGTGCATGTACAATTCCAAGCACCCTCACACATGGGATGAGAGTCTTCCCTATGTTCATCATAGCTACAACCGAGCCCTACATAACTCAATTGGCCACAACCCATTTCAGGTGGGGTTGGGATTCCAACCATTGGGCCCCATGGATGTTGCACTACCCCTGGCAAACACCTCGACCGACTCGTCTCCTGCTCCACCAGAGGCTGACAAAGACACCTGGTTCATTGAGAGGATCCATCACATCCGCTAATAAGTTCAGGATATTTTACAGAAGTCCAATGCCAAGTATAATCAACGCCATGATCAACACCAGGTGACACATAAGTTTCAGGTGGGCAGAAAAGTTTGGTTGCACTTGCAGAAAGAACGCCTTACATGGCCCCATCGGAAGCTTCGCCCACTCCGGTATGGGCCATACACCATCACCAGAGCTATGGGTGAAAATACTTTTGCGCTCAACATCCCCCCTTTCCTTGGACTGCACCCAATGTTCAACGTGGCTCTCCTTCAGCCATATTTTCCACTATTATTGGACACCTTAGAGATAGCAGAGGAGTTGACACCAATAGAGCTCGACCCTGACTGCATGCAACAAACATCCAATGACCAGATTGTGGACACACACATCAAGGGCACCCGACAACAAAGGATCCATCTTTATTGAGTTGTTAAAGCAAGGCAGCTCCTGCACCAAGACAAGTGGCTCACTCGGGGCCAAATTCAACAAAAATTTCATCATTTGATGGGGGAAATCAACGCAATGGAAAAAATTTCTTCCTAAGGGGGGAAGATTGATCTAGATGGATGTCGGTGGCCTCCCACATATTCCAACTGGTTCATTTTGGCAGTTTTCCAGTTTGGCAGTTTTTTTTCCTAGTTTTTGGGTACTTGACTTGCGGGGCCATTTTGATGCCCTAAACATCGTTTTTAGGGCTCGCCACAATAAAAAATTACTTTCTAATATTTTGCAACAAAATGTGTAGTCCTCGGATAGACCTTTACAATGGGCTATCGTGTGCTTGAAACGAAGATCATATACAAAAGTTACGACCCCGAGAAGTTGATGTACTAACTTACCCAAATGGGGCCCACAAGACTTTTGGTGCTTCATCTCCTAGGGTTAGGTTTTTGGATGTCTAGGGTTTTTGACATTCCTGTTTATTGTAAAAAGGCCTTCAGAGCCTCATTTTAATAATCTTCTTGCGAATGAGCGCAACGTCACATCTCTTCCTAGAGATAAGCCACCACCATTCCAACAAGCTTGTTTTCCGCCGCATTTTACAGTTTCATCTTATTTCCTTATTGAATAGAAAACCAATTTTACTGTATCTTTGTTATTCTGTGTTAAGCATATTTTAATAATCTGTATTCATTTCGTTCTGCTCATAAAATCTAGATCATGAAGACTGAGCTACAAACTTCCTCAAACTCCCCTTCAAAAATTATGAGGGAATGGAGGATTTCCTATTGGTCCTCCTTAGGCTTCTCCAATGCTTGTGCCACCAACGTTTTGACCAAAAAATAGGTCTTAGAAAAATTGAAGTAGTATCCATGGTCTGTGAGTATACAAGATCCTCGACCCACTCCCTCACCTCCTCCAAAATCTAGGCATCTAAGGTCAATTCCCTCTTGGCTATCATTGTAGCCTCAACTTCCTCTACCTCCTCCTTTGCCATAATAGAGCATTTCTCACCATATTTTTTCTCAGCTTTGTTTACCTCCTTCTTTGCCCTGGTCCTTGACCCCTGAGCCTGTGAAGAGGAAGCATAACGATCTCCACCTCTCCCTTTATTTTTCTTTCCTTTCCCACCCTTTTCGTCTCCGTGTGTCATGCCTACAAACCAACACTGCTAATAATTAGGTCCCCTGTTCAATGATTTCAAATGTCCACCATCTATCACCACTTGAATGCTGAGAAAAGGACATCACCCCTTTTGAAGATGACTCCCCTTCTTCTCTTTCTCGAACCCCTTTTTTTGAGAAACACTAAGATTGTTGATACTTAGGACCTCTGCTAACTAGTCCACCACCAATCTCATCAAACTAGCTCGACCCACCTTCACACTACTATCATCTGCCTAGAGTTGACGAGACGAGTTCATCCGTGAGAGGATATATTCTCTATTGAGACACTGCCATTCTCTCCTTCTAATGCATCTCAGTATCACCAAATAATTTCCATTGCCTGCACATAGACACAAACTTAAAGCTTGTTCACTTGTCCATCATATTCAAAACCTCCTCCTCCTCCTCCTCCCACCAGCTCTAGGAATGATGCATCCTCTCAACCACTGTACTTCCAAACATAATTACCAAACCTCCACCATTTACTCCAGTTTACCACTCATCTGCCTAGATCAACATCACTATGAGTGTTTATTAGTTGGGTTGGTTGTCATTGATGTCAACCCTTGAAGAAAGTTCGGTAGCGAATTTCGGTAGCACAAAGGTTTGGGTAATGGACCCAACTTTGTTTGATGGATAATGGTATGAGTTTTGATATATTTGCAGGTAAGACTATTCTAGATGGATAGTACATGTCATGCCATAAGGATTGGATTGCTCTATTATTGATTCACCCCCCCTCTCAGTAATCCAACAATGAGTTCATTAACTAGTCTGCAAGGCAACATACTTGCTCGCTCCCGAACTTTCGTCACCAACATTCTTCTTAAAAAACTGTCCCTGATCACCGCTAATTTGGCTGTTATTGCATGGCGAAGTGGAGGTCATGCATGATAAGTACATGTCTGCAACCTTACTTGTCTTCACCCCATCTGAGTGTCAAAATTCCAATTTTCATCTAATTATATATTGATAATTAATTCAAGATGCCATATATTTTAAATAGAATGTAATTAAAAAAAATACTTTTACAACTATATAATAATAATAATAATCATCTATTTTTAAGATCATCACTAATATATAAACCAAATTGGTGTATGAGACCCCTTGTTTGTGGGACAAATGACCCCCTTTGCCCAACGATTTGACTAGGTATACATACCCTACCCCCTCTAGATTTGAACCCTTGACCTCCAAGAAGGAAACACATATTCTTAATTAATAGAAAAAATCTTGAAAATTTTATAGAAAATAACTATTTTTATTATATTTTGATGTAGAAAACAAATATAAAAATTAAAAAAAAACTATAAAAAAAAAAAAAATATTACATAAACATAATAAAAATATATAATCTCATATGGTTTGGTTCTTATCATTTTATAAAAAATAGAGAAACAACTATTAAGGGAGGAAAAAAACAAAGAGAAAAAAAAAGAAATAAAAAAAAAACACAATAGAAAGGAAAAAAAAAAGAAATAAAGAAAAAAGTAGTATGAGAAAAAACAAAAAAATTAAAGAAAAAAACTATAAAGAGATGGAAAAAAACAAAAATATGACATAACTATAATAAAAATATATAATTTTATATTATTTGACTTTTTTTATCATTTTATTTAAGTTTATATAGTATATTTGATGTAGAAAACAAATATAAAAATAGAAAAAAACTATAAAAAAAAAGAGAAATAAATATTACATAAACATAATAAAAATATATAATTTCATATGGTTTCGTTCTTATCATTTTATAAAAAATGAGAAACAACTATTAAGGGAGGAAAAAACAAAGAGAAAAAAAAAAAAATAGTATGAGAAAAAACAAAAAATTTAAAGAAGAAAACTATAAAGAAATGGAAAAAAACAAAAATATGACATAAATATAATAAAAATATATAATTTTATATTATTTGACTTTTTTATCATTTTATTTAAGTTTATATAGTTTGATATTTTGTTATTATAAACATTTATTTATAATTTAAATAAAATTTGATATAATATATTAAGAGTTAAAATGATATATTTAATAGTTAGCAAGTCAGATATACATTTAAATGAGTTTCTATTTTTCTAACCTTATTACAATGCAATGAGTCAAAGTCTTATTTTGGATTTGAACTCAAGTGGGAAGAGTGTAAAGACCTACCTCCCAATCATCTCGTCAAACCATCTCAACTTAAGTTATACAATGTTTATTATGTATGAGATAGAGTGTACTCATAATGCCTTCTTCTCTTATATACTTGGCTCCTAACTTTTTTAAGAAGTTTGTCAAAAGTCAAAATTCCACACATTTTATCATAAAAAAATATTATCCATTAATTTTAACCTTTTAAGATAACCCAAATCATTAAATTTCGCTTATTTCAGGATGACCCAAATCATAAAATCAGCCAAAAATAAAAAAAATAAAAAAAATTGAAACTCTACCTCATCAACAAAAATATCCTCACGAAAAATGTGACAATGTAACCAACAGAAATATCCTCACAAAAAATGTAACAATTTAACCAACATTCTACATATTTACTGTCCAAAGCCCCGTCCAATTCA
>ML806924.1:453761-471278 GCA_009831015.1 Picea engelmannii | reverse complement strand
GCTGGCTGTTTGATTCCTTAGCTGGCAAGTACGAGGAAAGTAAAAGAAGTACTGTTCAAAAAGATTTGGTATTTGAACCATTGATAGGTTAGTAATGAGGGTCAGATCTTGGGTTTGATTCCAAGCTTGTGAACACTTTAATTAACTATTCTTAATAGGTAATTCTACTATGGAATGTTGAAGGGGCTAAATCTGTTATGGTATATAGGAATGTTTCGAAAGTATATTTTTCATTTTTATGTGATGAAACCATAGAACCCTTGGTGTTTTAAACTAGCATTGCCTCGTGTAAGTGTTTTTGGGGTACAATACAACATATTTAATATTATGGAAATTGCTAAAAAAGAAAAACGAGTTCAGAGAGGTACACTAGATTCATGTGAGTAAGCAAAACGAGTTCAGAAATGTACATTGGATCCATGTGAGTTTTGTCTTTTTGGAAAAGAACAGATTTTGCCCAGGTGAGCTGTCTTTTTGAAAAGAGCAAATTTTTGGCCCGAAGCAGGAAGGATAACTTTTTAAACTACAAATTCTTGAAACTATCTTTGCAAAATTGAAACTGAAACTATCTTTGCAAATTCTTGAAACTATCTTTGCAAAGGATAATATAATATTTTTTTACAAATTCGGAATACATTCATGCATTTCCAAAGTATATTCAAAAGGCTTTGTCTATTCTATAAACTGGTTTTTTTCATGGATTTTTTCGGCTGAATCTCCTCCTGATATAAATTTATAAGAATTACTATTTTTTGTTATTCAAAATCCATTTTTAAATGTAGAAATAGATTCAGCATGTTGAAAAACTCCCGAGGCACTAGGATTATACAGAAATAATCACTCAAATCTATGAATCTAACAATTTCTCACAAAATTTTGAGCAAATGTCCCCTGAAAAAATCGTCATTTAATATAACATAACATTTAACCTAGTACTATTTAAACAACTAATCATTAACCAATAATTTCACTACATATTTGTAAAATTATCTTTGCAAAATCGAAATCCTCCAAATATATTTGGAAAACTATTTTACAAAATGGGAATTTTCAAAATACATTATTATTATATCAAATTTTCTATTTGGAAAACTATTTTACAAAATGGGAATTTTCAAAATACATTATTATTATATCAAATTTTCAAAATTATTGGGATTTTTTCAGAACACATTATTACATTAAATTTTTCAAAATTTATTTTTACAACATTGAAATTCTCAAAATACATTATTGCATTACATTAAATTGCATTACATTAAATTTTTGAAAGTAGATTCAGAGTTTACTTTTTAAAGTCATTCACGACAGCTCTCCAATACAAAGGCTTAAAAGACAATCTTGTTTGCATCATATGCCATCTAGTTTTAAATCAAAATTTTAAAATCATCAAGATGATAGCTCTACAATGCAAACGTTTAAGATAAAATCTTGTCTCAGAAGGATAACTTTTTAAACTACGAATTCGCGAAATTATCTTTATAAAATTAGAATCAATTGCGAAAATATATTTGTAAAATTAGAATCAATTGCAAAAATATATTTGTGAAACTATTCGACAAAATTGGAATTCTCCGAATACATTATTATATTAATTTTTTTTAACTATTTTTACAAAATTGGAATTCTTGTAATATATTATTCCATTATTTTTTTTTAAATGGAATTCTTATAATATATTATTCCATTAATTTTTTCAAAAACTATATAGAGATTAGTTTTTAAAAAATGGTTTTGAAATAAAATTATATATTATTACATTAAATATTTCAAAACTCATTTAGATAGTTTACCTTTTAAGAAATGGTTTTGAAATAAAATTTTAAAATCATAAAAAAAATGACATGGTTAACTCTCTAATGTAAAGGGTTAAGATGCAATCTTCTTTGCACCATATACTATCTGGTTCCTACTTAAAGATGTTTAATTATCTTTTTTATCATCACTTTAGATCTATTTTAATTTTAGATTTATCAAATATTCTTTGAAAGTGTAGACCTTTTTTAGAGTGAAAAACTTGAGGAAAGGTTGAAGGTTTGCATTTTGAAAAATTTGATCACTTAAAAATTTAATACATCCAGAATTAAGATGAATCTAGACTATGTTTTTTTCTTCCACGAAAAAAACTGTAATTTTATTCATCCGAAGAGAACCAAATTACATTTTGTAGGTGTTTTTAAGTACATCTTTCAACCTTGAATAAAAAGATCCAAGAAAAACAAGGCTAAAAACCCTAAGAGAGAGTACATCCTGAAGGAATCAAAGATCAAAATAACATATATAGTTATCCAAGAATGGAAACGAGAACAACCAAGGGTGGAGGCCCCCACCAGGAGAGAAAAATGTCGAGAGAAACAAATAAAAAAGAAACTCTAGAATTTGGATGGACCAGGTCAGAGTGATATAGCAGCCACACACCAAAGCATCGATCTGTGTATACATCAAACCCTGAACATACCATAAAACTGGACAGACTAGGTCAGAGTGTTATAACAACCACACACCAAAAGCACCGATCTATGTATACATCAAACCCTGAACATACCAAAAAACCAAAGAAGAGGACCATAGATTGCAGGGAACTAACCCCCAAGAAAACCTTGTCGAGAGCGAGCGAACCAACCAAGAAATACCAAAAACGGAGTAGACCAGGTTTGAGCGGTATACGTACCCCTCAAAGGGAAGAGAGATTCCAAGAACTATCTGACTCGTTGGTTGCAATATCATAACTCTGCAAAAAATAATTGAAACCAGAGCCACACATCAAGGGTATGCGTCAAACCCTGACAACGATCCTCAAACAAGGACGCAGATTTGGAAGAAGACCCACAAGGGATGGGGAGGATCCCCACAGAGAGACGACACCAAAAAAAACTGGAGAAGGCCAGAAACCCTGGCTATATCAAAGAAATAAGAAACAAAAGAAAAGAGGGAAGGGCATGGAGTTGAAGGCACCTAGCCCGTCTCAAACCCTCCACACTGCGTAGGCATCAGACACCCAAGTCGAACCGACAGGAGTCCGTAGAAGCCAAGAGAAAAACCGAACGAACTCACCATAGCATAAAAAAAAACCGGATCTGGATCCGTAGACATGAACATGAGAGTGGTAGAAGGTCATTGCAGAGGCCACCGTGATCAAGAGCCCATGCACGGACCTGCAGGCTGGAAAGAAGAAAATAAATCTAGGACTGCGGCTAGGGTTTCCCTAGCTGCAGTCTTGATGGTCACTTCCTGATAGATATTGCTTGTTGAATCTAGACTAGTTAATATATATATATATATATATATATATATATATATACACCATGAGTGGTCCTAATGGTTAAAAACATGTGTTTCCTCCTAAGAGATCACAAGTTCAAATCCAGAGTGGGGTAGGGTATGTAATTATATTTAATAGATATATGCATAACATATGAAAGACCACCCCTATTTACATAATTAAGGGCATGTCCAAAAAAAACACGAGAAATATATATATATATATATATATATATATATATATATATATATATATATAATGGACCAGACATAAATTTTTATTATTATTTTAATGTGGTATGTTACATGAACATCTCGAGTGTCTCTAGGTGCAATGAAAACCACAAATTACTTGTGAAGTTGGACTAACAAGTGTAATTTAAGGAACAATTTAACTATTATGCAATTTGGATCTATATACAACCAAAGTTAGTCAAATCACAACCAAAATAATTCAATATACAATCAAAATCTATCCGGATTGTATTATAGTTAGACAAATCTGTAATTTAATTTTTAATCTCCACCTTGAAATGATAACTTTACTCTTTTTTTTTTGCCACAACTAGAAGATATTTACATTAAGCAAAACTCTATAGTGAAGCTCGCAACAAAAGTACATCAAAAGTCTGCTTTAAGACGTCTTAATCAAAATTTTAAAACAAAATTATTTGCTATCCTATATCTACAGTGGTGAAAGGCCGAAAACCATTGCTTCCAATAGATCTTCATAGTGTACATTCTACGAAATTGGCCTAGAAAACTAGCTACTTTAAAACATACAGTCCAAGTAAAAGGCAAGTTGGCTCATTGCTTCGTCTTGATCTACATTGGCTTAGTCTGAGTCCAATTTGCCAATTTCTACGTTCTCTGGGAGTTGGTGAATAGTTTCATCTTCCTTGAGAGCCTCATAGTTAGAATTGATAGATTGCACTTGATTGTGCTCCTTTGGACAAGTTTATGACCATAGTGCGGAGCATACTGCACTCTGCTTCCAATACAAAGATTTGATACTTGAATTGAACCAAAGTACCTATTATTGTAGCAATTTGTGAGGTTATTTGATTTCTTTGTTCGTAAATTCTTGTAGCTGCCATAATAAAAGTTCTTTTACCTTAGATGGCTTCCTCATGATTTCTCAACACCTTCCTAATCTCCTGCAATTCTCTATAATCCATTTGATGAACAATGTTGTACAATACCAAGCGCAAAATTGGGGCTTCAAGAACATCGATCAACACTTATGTAGAGGTGACTCAGATCAAGAGTTTGGTCTGAGAGAATTTTGAATTCAAAATCAAGGAACCTCTCAAAGAATGTTGTTGGTTAAAAGGGGAAAAAGGAACCACTTCCCCAAAGAAACTAGAGAGGACACACTACACAAGAGAAGGAAGATATAGAGCAATTTGGAATCGAAAGGTCTCTACCCAAGTGAGACCAAAACTAAATACAATGGGAAGTAAGTCCAGGAAAAAAAAAAGCATTGTAAATTTCTAAAGGCATACAAAAATTGAGAAAAAACCCCGATAGAGTCAAGAGCTTGAGTGAGAACCTTTGTATATCGAACAACTACACTAGACACTCTGGTTTTGAATGAAAGAGAGAAGGGTAAATAGATAGCTTCCTAGTGCTCTAGAATAGAAAGAAGACCAAGCAGACCAACCAATTCAAGAAGCAAAAGTCCACCACGCTGGAGATTGAGCTAGTGCTCCCGTAACTCCACCCCGAATAGTCTTCAATCCCTGCCATCATCCCATAATGATACCAACGTAATCCTCCCACAAGTTAAATTATGTTCAAGAATGAATGCTGCTTCGTGTGAGCCAAGGGAGGCAGTTCCTTCACATTAGATATTCCACTAAATGATGAGCTTACTTTGTAATATGCCATGTTTATTATTAATTGGACACGATCTGCCTTGTCCTTCATGATTAACTATGGGATTGATTGGTTGTTGAGTTTATTGTTAACCATAATTTTCTCCATTTTCAAAAGAGTGGCTTGATTGGCGCATGCATATGCAAGAGCATTGTGCTCTCGTAATACATGGAAATACTTGACCTCTAAGAAATGTTTGCCTACTTGGTTTATCCTTTCCAAAAGCGATGCTAAAAGAAAATCCGATGGATTGGTGTTTAAGACCAAGTGCCTAATGACATTTTTGAATAACGTATCACACTTAATCTTTGGATGCCAATGCATTAAGTGATTTTTAAGTCTTGCAACAAAGTGTAGGCTTCAACCTGATTGTTTGTTTGTTGATTGTACTTAGACCCCGAGCATTTAAGTTCAAGAATTCCTCCAAAGTTCCAAATAAACTCCTTGACCTATCACCCCATAAAATCCAAATATATAATATAATCAAATAATCAAATCCATGTTATTTGATTTTACTCTCTTTTACTTTTTTTTTTTTTCCCAAATAAACTCATAAACCTCCCACCCCATAAAAACCAAATATATAATATAACCAAATGATAAAACCCATGTTATTCGATTTCACTCTTTTTTTACATACAAGTTATGAGCAAAAAAAAAAAAAAATTTAACTAGCAAATATAATTTAACTTACACAAGTTTCCCCATAAAACTTAACTAGCAAATATAATTTAACTTACACAAGTTTCTTAACAACTAATTACTTCTTAAACTTGCTTACAGTCGATGTATGATTCAATATTGAGTGGAAGGATTGCAACTCTATATAAATACTTAGCTTTTGAAAGTGAGGTACTTCGTCTCTAGCTCCTTTATAGTATCTAAAAGTATTGGATATTCAAAAGTTGGAAAAAATACATATTACTATCACTTTTAAAATCTAATTACAAAAAGTCAAACTATTACTCAGCCTACTTATAATATACAAGCTTATTTATGAAATACCTTGTTAAGTTTGGTTAGCTTTGAAAAAGAGATCTTTTATCATGTAGCATATTAATGTACATTTATGTAAATATAAATAACCTATAATGATTAGGTTGTTCAGAAAAAAGTCTTTTTCTGATTTGATATGTTATTAAATCTTTATAGATATTTAGCATTGGATGCTTTGTAATTTTTAAAAGTGTTTAATGTTAAAATATTGAAAAAAAATTCATATTAATGATAAAAGATTAATTAAATCTATGAAAAGTTTTTTATTAAATATTATATCAAAACACACTGTTACTTGGTATGTTAAAGTACATTGGTATAATTAGAAGGAATAATATAGAATTATTAGTTATTTCCATGAAAATTCTTTTGTTATTTATCATGTTTAAATCTTCTATGAAATAATTTAGACATTCTTTTTAATCTTTTGTTTAAAAAATTGATTAAATATTTTATTATTTTGGTTGAAAGGTATTGTCTTCCTGCTAAGTATTTCATCACTATTGACTTTCACATGTATCATTAGACCATGATGATTACCACACATGTAATCCTAGTAGGCAAGACATATATTCATTATTAAATGTTTTGTCCTAAAGTCTTGCTGTGGGTGCACATTTATTTCATCAACGCAATCGAGAGTTACTTACCAAAAAAAGGGACCACAGTGGATGATTATAGAAGTATGTGGGGTTAGGTTTGTTTTCAAAATAGTAAAGAGACACTTTAATTTGGATTTTTTTTTCCAGGTTATAAAGTTTGGAGGTACTTTGTCAAGTCATTACAACAACAATATACTTGTTATGAGTTCAACAAGTTATTTATGGGAATTGAACCGGGTGGGAATGATAGTAATCATTTCTCCCAACCACCCAAGCTAAACCCAATTGACAAAGCTTGAATATAATGGGTAATTTTTATTCTTTAGCATAGACAATGACTTGCATAAATGTGTCAACCCAATGTTTTTTATGCTTGGCATTGGTTTTCAAGACCAAATCGTTGTCCATACAAAGTGCTCATTCAAACAACAATTCACTTTGCCTAGATACATAATGATTTTATATCCATATTTGAGTTGTATTGGCTCTTTCTCCTCCAAGCTCAATGTACATGTGATTGGATGGTGTGCTAGATCTTCATCTTAAGTTTTATTTAATGATTAGCTTGGGATTGATGGTGTATGAACCCCATTGATTGCTTAATTTCTTGATGATATGATAAGTGTGAACCTTGCTTGCTTTCTCATAATGATGCCTTTTTTCTCCTAGATTATTTGTGGATGGCGAAGGAAGTTATCATAATGAAAGTGTCTCCACAATGTTTGTGCCTTAAAATTCAATGTTTCCTACTTGCTATTGGATGTTTGTTTGATCTATGCTAGAGTTCAATTAAATGAGTAGCCCATGGTTGATGATTTATGAATCCTTTTGATTGCTTATGCATTTGCAAACAAAATGCTTTCAAGATCCTTTTGTTCACATAAATTTTACTGAAACACCTTTGTTTATATGCAATAATGTACATATGAAGCGTCATAGGTGATAGGAAGAGTCATACGTTGAAGAAGACCAACAATTACATTTTATGTATTTATTGAGCTTCAAGCTAATGGAATAATTATCCCGTGAATTTATAATTTTTTCCCACTCCTCGCGTTACAGTGGTATCAGAGCTTGGTTAACTCCATGAATAGATTCCTTGGCGTTTTCCCAATCTGCTAAAATGCCTCTGTTGGCCTTCCTGTCTCTCTGCCCTCTGCATTCTGTTTTATTCTCTTTCTTTATTTTATGTCTATTAGTCTACTGCCTGACACACTCCCTCTCTGGTTGATTCTCGACACACCTCTACAAGGTGTCGCTCCATCATTTCCTTACGACTAACGTCCATGTGTTCAACCCCTTTCACTCAATCCTTACCCAGACTGCAATAGTTTGGTATCATTCCATTGTCCAATATCGCTCCATTCTCTAGTATGAGTTCTACCGTTTAACCATGGAAACCCTAATTGTTGCAAAACCCTAAATTTTCACTTGTAACACGCCTTCGTTCATCGCATGTCCAGCCTGGTTACATACCTTCACTCTATGGTATTGGTATGTAAAATCCAAAGCATTTTATGAAGCCTTAACTCTACCTTAGGCACCCAACAACTGTACTACAGTCTCAGTTCGGTTTTGGCTTATCCTCACACTGCTAATATACCTCTCGGACTGGTATCTACATCCATTCGCTGGTATCTACTGGTATTAATGAGGGTGAGTGACGGTTCTTTTAGTCCATTAGCTTCATTCATATCCAAGGGTTATTACCATCACATTTTTCCCAAGTACATTGCCATTCACTGCTTTGTTTATTTTGTTGTGATTTCCCTTCGCTTGCATTGGTGCTAATGACCTCTCCTTTAGTTGAAGCGATGTCAGTCCCTTCATTTGTAAGGGTCCAAGTGTACTTTTCTTAAACCTATGTGAGAAACCCTTCACTCCTAGAATAGAGATCCAGATACCTTAACATTTATGGATGTGATGTCCTTCGTTTATACATCATCGATCATCTTTGCTTAAACAAGTGTGATTACCACTCCAAACATTGTGAGTTCCCATCGCTCAAACAAGTGTGACCTCACTCACGCTAATAGGTACAAGTGCCCTTCATTCTAATCGTTTCCTTCATTAGATGAGCCTCCAAGAACTCTCTTGGTTCTAGTTTTAATTTTTTTTGGGTAGTTTCATTGTATTATTGTGTCATTATATTTTCATTACCTTGATACATGTGAGTGAAGAAAAAAATATGTATTCTCTCATATCCATTGCCGGCGTGGTGCTGACCGACAAGGAGAACTATAGAGAGTGGTATAGGAAGATCATGATCACACCGATCTTCAACGACCCGTGGAAAGGGATTTGTGAAGCAACAATAGCTCCTCAGAGCAACACAATAACTGGAGAAGAAGCAGAATAAGAAGAAGAAGCCTCGAAATCAAAGTGGAAGAGTAGTAGATAGAGTAGCAGACATGGCAGTAGACCAACCATTCTGACCCCAAATGAAGAACGCGAAATATGGGAAGACAAAGACCAGAAGATATATGCTGTAATATTTGCGACAATAAGTGAGGAGGTGAGATGCCATATTGCTTCCATTAGTGATTCCTATGGTGCCTTGAAGAGTTTGAATGACTTGTATGACACACACTTTGAACTAGAACTCATACAACTAATGTTGAAGCTCTTCAACTTAGAGTTGAAGAATGATGACCTTATGGCTTTAGCTTCATAAATCAAAGCGATAATACATGACATTGAAGCCACGGGAGTGAATATTGATCTCCCTCTCACAACCTTCATTAAGGCCCTCTACCCTACATATTCTCACTACCTTGAATCGTTGCAAGCAAGTGGTCAAATGGAATCCATCACATTTGACAAGCTGGTGGAGAAAGTTGCAGAACGTGAGAAAGACTTTGGAAAGAAGTCAACTCCTTCCATTGGCGAGACTGTTTACCTTGCTAAAAAAGACAAGAGTAAATAACATGATTCTTCCATAGGAGAAAGCAACAAAAGAAAACATGGATGTGGAAGAAATAATTTCATAGGTAGGGGGGTAGACACAACCAAGGTGATAGATCTAATCTTCATTGTACTAGTTGCAAAAAGAATGGGTCACATGAAGTAGATGACTGCAGAGTTCCATGGGATAAGATCAAAGAATATAGACAAAATAAGAAAGAGGACAAAGGTAAACCTTCAGAACCAACAAAAGGTAATTCACCTGAATCTGCACATTACATTGTTGCTCATTGCAATATAGGAGTAACAAAAGATTTATTTAACACTGCATATACTCCTTGGAAATATGCCTGGCTTCTTGACACAAGCACAACCTCTCACATGACATTCCAAAGAGATTTTTTCGAAGACTTCAATGGCAATGTTGATGGCATAGTGTATTTTGCAGACAAGTCCAACCTCAAACCCTTAGGAATGGGCACCATTAGACTCAAGTTGTATGGATTCCCAGATTTTCTTCTGCATAATGTACTCTATCTTCTTGAGATGAAAAGGAGCTTGTTGTCCCTTGTGCATGTCAGACATAAATGACACTTTGTTCATCAAATTGGTGGAAAATTTGAAATACGAAAGGATTCTGATAACATGCTTGTTATGACTGTAATGGAATATGGAAGACTACTGAAGCTGAATGGGACATCTGCCCATACAAAAAATGCTGCATACCTCTCTGTTCACGGTGAAGTTATAATGCCATCTAGTCTTTTGTGGCATGCTATATTTGGCCATATTAATTTCTTCATTTGTTGAAAAAGAATGGTGTTTTTGGTTTTCCTACTATTCCTAGGAAATTGAAGCAATGTGATGCTTGTATCCTTGGAAAAAAAAACAAACAACCCTTTCATGATTCTACTTCCAGAGCATGTAGAAAACTTGAACTAATTATTTCTGATTTGTGCGGCCCTATGCCCATTCCTTTTGCAAATGGAAACAAATATAACATGACTTTTATTGATGATTGCACCAGAATGTGTTGGGTGTACTTGCCAAAAGATAAATCACAAGATTTTGAAACATTTAAAATTTTCATGTAGGGATTCAAAATGAAGCTCAGTCTCATATTGGCTCTCTTCGCATTGATAATGGAAGAGAATATACATCTAATGAATTTCAAAGCTACCTTCACCAACATGGGATCAAACATCAAACCACAATTCCATACAATCCCCAACAAAACGATGTGGTTGAATGAATGAACACGACACTCCTAAATATGGTTCATTCCATGATGTTTTTCAAGAATGTTAAATTAATGTTTTGGGATGATACAATTCTATGTGTAGTTTATGTCAAAAACATGTGTCCATCTCATGCTCTTAAAAGAAATACTCCTTATGAAATGTAGTATGGCCACATTCTTTCGGTGAGGCATCTCGAGGTCTTTGGTTTCACCTGCTATGCCTTAATTCCTAAGGAGAAAAGAAGCAAGCTTGATGAAAGGAATCAAAAGTGCATATTCTCAGAGTACTCAAATACCACCAAGGGGTATCATCTTTACGATGAGACAAACAAGAAATTCATCCTTTCCAAAGATGTAATCTTTCTTGAATCCTTCAAGAAAGATGAAATTATTGATAGGCAGCTTGATCATCTGGACAGATTCACCAGTGTAAAGACATATCATGAATTTGATGATGATATTCCACATCTTGAAGGGGTGATCCCTATCTTGGGTCAATATTTGGAATCTCCTTTCAAATTTCCATCTTCCCCACATGAAGAAGAATTTCCTACCACTTCATCAGAACCTGAAGTTAACTCGGATGATGTGATCGAGAAGATTGAAAAACTAAGGCTTGATGAGAACTCTATGCCATCTCAATCAACTAAGTAGCCTAGACCATCTCAGAAAGGTCTACCAAAATGGCTCACTAAAACACTTGAAAGTGTTCATCCCGACGAGGTTGGAAAGATAGGAACTAGAATGTCCTCAAAACAAGATGGAGGTTTCATAGCCTTAATTTCCACCCTGTAGTCCAGAGAAGAAGTCATTAGAGGATTAAATCCATAGTACATATTTTTCCTAGGGTTTGAACCCTTTTGGAGTTATTTTTGCTCCTTTTAGGCATCCTCGCGAGACACCTAGCAGACAACTAGTGAGGCCCCCTCGCTAGACACTAGTGGTTAAACCTGTGAGGCACTGCCAAACTTCTAGAAATGAAGAGTTATGAGGTGAGAGGCAAGAGATGAGTTGTATCTTCGTGTCAAAGTCCTACGACTCACATCATTCGAGTCTTTAGTGGCCTCTAGAAGATCTAGAAGCCTCTCCCAATTGTCCTCCAATAACTATATAACAAAGGAAATCCTTGAGAAAGAGGAGGAATAATTCATAGTATTGTTATGCTATCCAACTGCATATGCATCCATCATCACAGTCAGAAGTCAGTGAGCCTAGCCTGACTAAGGAGCTGTAAGGAGAGGCAAGAAGAAAATGAGCTAAAAGAAGATGCATCTTTATCAAGTTGAGGTATGAATTTGTATGCATTCTCTATGCTTTATTAATAGATCATTTGGTTTCCCCCATGAATGTTTTTCTATGATATATGAATATTCAAATATGGTTTATATTGTTGTAGATCAGATTAGATCAAGCTAGATCTAGGATTTTAACACTAGGAAGACATTTAGAATGGTATTGTTTTGTATTTGTTGAGCAGGGAGAAAGTTGTACAAGACGAGGTTGGAACTTCAAGACTGTAACAACCAAGATTCACTAAGGAAAACCTTCAGGAAAAGGTATTCCATTCTTCCATCTCCTTGTGTAATGATCTTATTGCTTGTTTCTAGGAGAACAATAATAAATCCAGCCCGCTCATGTCTAGGGTTGCTAGGCCGATCCTAGGGAGATCTTGTTGATCTGTTTAGTGAGATCCCTATGAGAAAAAATCCCATAACAAGAGGTAATGTAGATAAAATGAGGTGCGCAACGACGAATCTAATCCAAAAAGTGGGTTTAAAATAAGATAAATAAAAAAGGTTTATCGAGAATCGCAGACAAGTACTCCTGGCTATGACTCCTCTGGCTTTGATTCGCTCACTTGGTTCCTTCCCGTCCCGTACCTTCTTCCCGTCTTGTACCGTGTTGGGTGTATGTGTCATGTTGTGAAGCTCGAGTATGCGTTGAAGTGTACTCCGGTATGTGGGAACATGGGGCACGTGGCATAAAAGCAAACATAGAGCTAATTACAAGAATCATCCATCCACTGGTTAACAAACTGACAAGAGGGCATCATCGGTTCGCAAACAGACAAGAAGACATGTACTTTTAGTTTAATTAAATATATAAGGCTAAGTATCTGATTGCTATTCCTATTGCTTGAGTATCTGATTCCTATTCCTATTCCTATTCCTGTTGTTTATTCTGAATCCGATATAACTATAACCAACCATATGGTCCCGAAAAACAAAGACACAACATAATTCAAACTCATGTGATGTAGATGACATGGATGTTTCATATGATTGTGAGTTGAATTTATCTACTAACCATGAACCGAATTTCTTTAAAGAAGCCACTTATCATGATGAGTGGAAAGAATCCATGCAGAAGGAATATGATGCTCTCTTCAAGAATAGGACATGGAAGTTGGTGGACCCTCCATTTGGAACCAAACCAATTGGCTGCAAGAGGGTATTCAAGAACAAGTACATATCAGATGGCTCACTTGATAAGCACAAAGTAAGGCTCATGGAAAAAGGATTTGCACAAAAATAAGGTGTTGATTATGAGGAGAATTTTGCCCCCACAACAAAATGGGATACCATATGCACTCTATTTTCCATGGCAACATAAAATGGATGAAAAATTAATCAAATGGATGTGAAGACTGCTTTATTGAATGTAGACTTGAAAGATAATGCGCTCATGTCTCAACCAGAAAGATTTTTTGTGAAGGGACAAGAACATAAGGTATGAAGTCTCATCAAATCCTTATATGGATTGAAACAAGCACCATGAGCATGGTATGGAAAGTTAACTGAGCATCTTCTGAAATTGAATTTCAAGCATTTCAATCTTGACGATGCAACTTTGTTTTTCAAGGAAGTTGGAAAAAATGTTGTATATCTTGTAGTATATGTAGATGATTTGTTAATAACATGGAACAATGAGAACTACATTGCATCCATAAAGAAAGAATTGAAGAAAGGCTTCAAGATGACATATTTGGGACAACTTCACTACTATTTTGGCATTGGAGTGATTCAAAATCCAAAGTACATATTCATCTCCCATAAGAAGTACATTGGATAAATGTTGAACAAGTTTGGTATGGATGAATACAATCCTATTTCTACTCCAATGGAACATAATTTGAAACTCACATCAAAAGAAAGGAATGCATTTGAGGATGAAACCAAGTATAGATAGCTTGTGGGAAGTCTTATCTATCTTACTGCCAAACAAAATAGACATTTCATTTGTTGTTGGTACATTGGTTTCCTGCAAACAGAGTTTTGAAATACTTTAAAGGAACTAAATATTTTGGACTTAGGTACTCTAAGGTGGATGACTTCAACTTGATCAAATATTTTGATTCAGACTTTGATGGAGATAAGAAAAATGGAGTATCAACTCCAAGCTATCTCATGAGTCTTGGATCAACATATGTCTCCTGGAGATCATGCAAATAATTTGTTCCAACAGATTCCATAACAGAGGAAGAATATGTGGCAACAACAGAAGCACCAAAGGAGATTGTGTGGCTTAGGAAAATACGAATATTTGTAGGAGAAATAAGTGAATTCTACTCCTCTTCTAGTTCACAATACTTTTGCAATCAAGTTGGAAAAGAATCATAGATTCCATGATCGAACCAAGCACATCAACAAAAAGTATCACCTGATTCGATATCATGTAGAGGCCCAAAATATCCACTTAATACATTGTTCCACAAATGAGCAAATTGCAGACATATTCACCAAAGCACTTGGAAGAGAAAAAATTGAGAAGTTCACAATGATGCTTGGACTCACACACACCCCTTCAGATTAGGGGGGAATGTTGAACACATAATCCTTAGGATTGTGGTTTTTGTAACAATAATGTACATATGAAGCGTCATAGGTGATAAGAAGAGTCATATATTGGAGAATACCAACAATTACACTTTGTAGTTTTATTTAGCTTCAAGCTAATGTAATAATCATCCCATCGAGTTATGATTTCTGCCCATTCCTGGCCTGGAAATTTATGCTCCAAGCTTAGTTATCCATCACTAATGGCCAAATTGTTGTTATAACCAAGCAAATCTTCCCTTCAATTCAATGATTTGCATTAGATTAGCTCGGAAAATGATTTTGGACAAGTATATGCTATGATTAGCTAAGGTTTTACATTGATATTATACCATTTTAAGCTGAATCACTATGATTAGGGGGAATATTGACCCGTAAATGGTAGGCTTATGGCCCTTTGGTTTCCTCAACAGAAATCTTTTTGCATAATAAAAATGAAATTGTCTCTACAATTCAAAATTTGATTATATTTTCTTGCTTATGCACCCTGCAATCTTCTGTAATATTTGTTGTTTTACTGTGCTTACACAACAATTTAATTTATTTAACACATCAGAAATGTATTAAAATCTATCTAATCAATAATCACTGCAACATGCACTTACATAGAGGTTCAAGTCTACTAGATTGCACTGTAGCGCTGACACACCCACTTTATTAAATACAATAAATTTAATTAGAGCTTCCTCCATTCAAACATATCACAGTTTTCTTTTGTTTCTCACATATAAGAAACTCAACACATTGTTTATTGGCCACAAGTTGTAACTCATATATAATTCTAAAGAGGGAGTAATTAACCCTAGATTGGAATAATTGGAGTAGAGCAAATGTTCCAGTTTCAAATCCAATATATTTACATTTGTTGTGGTGTAAATGCCTATCAACATTCCAATTGCCAACAAGAAAATCCACCGACATGATTGGGTTGTAGCTCTCCAAGCATGTTCCAGGAAAATAGTGTCACATGTTGAGTGGACTATGATAACATTCAACTGGTTCAATATCATACAAAATCCAAAAATAAATTCGTAGTAGCTTATCATTTGGTCAGACCAAGAAATATAACTAGTTTATTAACCCAATCAATGAACACAATTAAATATGAAATTGATCTATGTAGGTAACCGACAATTTGAAGCAAGAGAAATTGACACTGTAATTATAATTCTAATCAACATTGAAACAACCAATGAATAGAGAAAGGTGTGGACACTATGTTTACAAGACCAAGTTTGTTGTAGCTACAATGCAGTAATCTAATAATTAATAAACATAACCAAAAAATCAATAAATACAACATCCATAGCACATAGTGCTTGAGCACACAATAAATTAATGAACCCACACCATAGAAACATGGAGTTTACCCTAAAAATTCAAATGGGAAAACTAGGTTCAGTGGGAACTTATTATTTTCTGGAAATCCATTACAAAGGGTATGCTATGCATGCTAAAAAATATCATGCATTGTTACTCTATAATTTTTTTTTTAGATGGCCATTGCTTAGAGACACCTTCTCTCATCGTGGATAGGCTCCTTGACTCCTTCGTCTTCCAATCTTCAAGCAGGTTGCACTCTTCAATCTCCCATCTCTACTACTTCCCTTCAAGCTTCCCAAGTTCTCTTTGCATCTCCTTGTTTATTCACTTATTCACCATAGACTTCATTTTTAATGGGATGCCTTGGAAGACCAACCATCACAATGGTTCATTTCAACTTCCAAGTAAATTTTGGACATTTTCTCAACTTCTCCAAAAACAAACAACTAAATGCTTATTACAAGTTTACAATTTTTTTTTAGTATCAAGGATCCAATTTAGATCACACTTGCCCATTTGTAGGCTTTTGGTCCCCAAAAGTTGGACCGTTAAGGATATGGAAGCACATGGCCTCCATTTTCTTCTCCATATCCATCATTCCATTACTGACGAAGGTTACTTGTTTCTTGCTTGTCTGCCCCTATTTTGCTGCTAGAGTTATTCTCTTTCTCCCTTTATGTGCTTTGATGAAGTATTCCCTTCCACCCTTGACCAAGTGGTATTTATTTTCTCTCCTATATAAGTCAACGTCCCTATCCCATAGGCATGGTCTACCAAACATCACTCCATAGGCGTCTAATGGAGCAACTTCACATTATACTTCATCAAAATAGCTAGTATTAATGGAAACAATTGATTTTACATATCTGAGTGATTCTCATAACACATTTCCCTTGCAACCATGCTAGTGAACTTCTCTGCACTAGATCAAAAGTTTCTAGACCAAGCTCATCAACTAATGTTTTAGAAATTAGATTACATTGAGAACCATTGTCAAATAGAGCACTTACCTTCCAGTTCTTTACTTGAACTTTGATTCATAATAGTGCATGTTTATCTCCAATCGCTTTTGGTTGTTGCAATGTGGTGCAAACTATAGTTTCATCTAGATATGAGGTTATTTCTACCACTTATTCTTTTGTCTCGATATTTTCCTCTTCTTTCCCCTTGGAATTTAGCTACTTTGGATGCAATTTCAGATAATTTTTCTAGCACTTCTATTCCGTGTTCCCATACACATCACGATGTTTACAATGCCTATTAGGATCCCTCCTTTTTTTGGAAATAGCTACCATCTTTTTGTCTCTTCTCTTGTTGGTTTATTCTTGGACCATATGTTGTCGCCCCTTATTGGAGTCAAACTCAATATAAATATCTTTCTTGCTTGTCTCATCTATGATTTTCACACTAAGAAGTCACAATTGTCTTCAGATATGGATTAAAATTCCTCCAAGGTACTTCACCACCACCTATGGCT
>ML806924.1:443458-453661 GCA_009831015.1 Picea engelmannii | reverse complement strand
TTCCTTACGAGACCTTAGAGCGGCCAACGGAGCCGTTAAACTCGTCAGGGTGGTCCATACCAAACGGCTTGGGTTATTTAGACAACCCCGGACCGGTTCCACTCTTCCAGTTGACGGATGGACTGTTTCGCCCGTCAACAGGATTAAAGAAGAATATATTAGAAAGATCGCCTTTAGGACAAGGTATGGTCATTATGATTTCATAGTGGTGCCATTTGGGTTGTCAAATGCACTAGCTGTTTTCATGTGCTTAATTAATGGTGTTTTCCGAGAGTATTTGAACAAGTTTGTCATTGTCTTTTTGGATGACATTATTATATATTCCATTTCAGAGGAAGAGCATGAACATCATTTGAGGATGGTTTTGCAAGTATTAAGGGAGTGTCAATTATATGCCAAATTGAGAAAGTGCTCATTTTATCAGAAACAAATTCATTATTTGGGGCATATCATTTCAAAGGATGGGATAACAATGGATCCTGAGAAGATAGAGGCCATTAGAGAATGGTCAGCACCGAAGAATGTGACAGAGCTGAGATCATTCATGGGTCTTGCAGGCTACTACAAAAGTTTTATTGAAGGATTCTCAAATATTGCACACCCAATCACTTCTTTGCAAAGAAAGGGAGTGAATTTTCAATGGATATTGGATTGCGAGAAGAGTTTCCAACACTTGAAGAAATTATTGAGAAGTGATCCAATATTAAGGATCGTAGACCCAGAAGAAGACTTCATCATATGCACCGATGCATGTAATGAAGGACTTGGTGGAGTCCTCAGTCAAAATGGGTTTGTCATATGTTATGAATCAAGGAAGTTGAAGGACCATGAAAGAAACTATGCCACTCATGATTTGGAGTTGGAAGCCATAGTACTTGCCTTGAGGAAATGGAGACACTACCTCATGGGAAAGAGGTTTGAGCTAAGAAAAGACCACAATGGTCTGAAATATTTATTTGATCAGCCAAATCTAAATGCTAGGCAAAGCAGATGGTTAGAATTTCTAAGCGAATATGACTTTGATATAAGGCATATCAAGGGGAAAGAGAATAAAGTGGCTGATGCACTCAACAGGAATGTGCATGAATTACATGCTACAACCATTAGCATGTATCGAATTGATATTAAAAACAAAATTATGGAGGCTACAAATGCAGATCTACAATACAGAGAATTGGTAGCAATGCTACATCAGGGTAAGATGCTACAAAAGGTGGATAATTATAAGTTGGGAATAGATGGAATACTATTGCGAAAGAACATTTTTTTTTTTTCCAAATGTCCAGGATTTGAAACGTATGATTTTTCATGAAATGCATAATGTTACTTATGCAGGGCACCCTGGATATCAGAAAACCATTGCAGCGATCAAGAGCCATTACTTTTGGCCAAGTATGAAGAAAGAGATTGCTGAGTACATCGCTAGATGTATGAAATGACATAAAGTTAAAGCTGAGAATAGGCACCCAATAGAGTTTCTGCAACCTTTAACCATTCTTGAATGGAAGTGGGAAGTGGTGACAATGGATTTTATTACGGGATTGACTAGAGCATGCAAGCTGCATGATTCGATCATGGTGGTGGTGGACAAGCTTACGAAAACTACCCATTTTTTTCCACTGAAAACTATGCACAAGGCAACAAATGTTGCTTATATTTTCATGAAGGAAGTGGCACGATTGCACAGGATTCCTAAAACAATTGTGTCCAACAGACACCCGAAATTCACCTCGAATTTCTGGAAAGGATTGTTCAAAGGATTCAGAACGAATCTGAACTTTCGTACAACTTATCATCCTGAGTCTGATGGACATATAGAGAGGGTGAACAGAGTGATAGAAGATAAACTGAGAATGTATGTGATGGAAAAACCATAGAATTGGGAAGACTACCTACACTTGGTAGAATTTGCTTACAATAATGGGTATCAGGCATCATTGAAGATGAGTCCATTTGAAGCACTTTACGACTGAAATTGCAATAATCCAGTGAGTTGGGATAATCCAACTGATAGGATAGTAGTTGGGCCAGAGTTGCTCAGGGAGATGGAGGACCAAATGATAAAAATTAAGTAGAATTTAAAAGATGTGCCAAGTTGGCAGCCAGATTTTGTGGGCCATTTGAAATCCTAGAGAGGATTGGTCCAGTTGCTTATATGATTGCATTGCTTGCATCTATGTCTATTCATAATGTCTTCCATGTATAATTGCTAAAGAAATATATACCTAATGCTAACCATGTTGTTGATTGGAATGTGATTTAGGTGTAGCAAGAAGGTGATTTTCAAGTGCATCCGGTGCGCATTTTGGACCATAAAATCAAACAACTTCGGAACCGAGTCATAGGGATTGTACAGGTTCAATGGACCTAGTATGGTTCTGAGGATGCTACTTGGGAGCATGAGGATGCAATGCGGACAAAATACTCACATCTTTTTGAAGATTTTTGAAAACTCTGTTGTATATGGGTGTATGATGCACCGAGGACAGTGCATAAATAAGGGGAGGGGATTGTAATATCCCTTGACCGAACCCAATTGTAAAGGTAATATAAATTTACTTAAGTTGGTGAGCTATTTTGACATCATTTGGTAAAGCACATCATGTGGCATAGTGCGTGCATGAGCTACGCAGTAAAATGATGTAGTATGCAAATTATTGGATACTGCACATAGTAACTAAGGTGCGTGCAGTATGGAGGACAATGAGCCTCATGTATATGATATGTGCTATAGGCTGGTGAGCTGGTTATTATAAACTGGGATGCTTATGTTTTGGTATTAGGCCAGAATGCCTAGATGTCAAAGGCCAATGTGCCTACTTTGTACATGACTCATGATTAATATAAATACATCGTTGCGCATAGACCGACCACGATAAAAGAGACGGGGGACTAAACTTCACCAGTTAGGGAAAGGGAGGGCCAAAAGTCAAGGGAATACTTTATTAATATTTCCTAAAGCATAAAGTATGGATAATTATTTTATCCTAAGTTTTAAAGTTTGGGACAAGTGGACCAAAGTAACTTCCAATATGACAAGTGTCAAGTTGGGGACATGCATTCATATCGTGGGGAACTTAGCTCATTTGGTCGCTTTTCATGGGATTTCTTACCAGCAGCTTGACCATCATTCTCACGATCACTTTCATGATGAGTTTCACAGTGATTCCTTACCACACTCAATCATCCAGTCAATGATTCCATGACCATTTTCACTCATGCTCTCTATTATCCTTGAGACATCCATTTCACCATTTCTGAGCCTGTTCCCATAGCCTTTTTCGGTTGGTGTACCTGGTTAGCTTGGAGCAGGATTGAAGAAGCGGGTTGTCAGGCCTGTGAGCAATTCTCCGAGCGAGATAATTGATGGGGATTGATTCCTGAAGGTGATAAACTACAACTACAACACTCTGAGACTTCCGATCCGGCCTGTTGCTGAAGCCCTGGAAGGACAGTGAGGCAACCGAGGGACTGTTGAGCAGAGAAGGGGAACACTTCCTTGGGTGGTACAGACATGTGGGGAATGAGAGGCTGTAGGCTATTAGTTGAGTGAGAACCTGAGATGGAGTCTTTCCTGTTGTCCATGAGCCTTATCCTGGTTAGGAACCCTTTACCCTGGGTGGAGTTCAGTCACAGCTCAAGTTTGACTCACTATTGAGAGTGATGAATAATGTAGTCTAAGGCTGGGAGGTTCATGGATGGTCTGTACGCAGTTGGTGACAATATTTCTATGATAAGTACCAATCGTACGATAAAATGATATGATGCTTTGTTATTTACATGCCTATGTTATGGTTTATCATATATGTGATTATAATTGCCTGTATGTTTATGGGTAATTCCCTGTAAATGTTGCATATCTGTAGTTACTATTATTTCAATATAAAAGTCGTATATTACAGAAAGTAATTGTTTGTTTATGTTTATATGTAAAGCTTTTACAAGAGTGTTGTATGTATATGTTTTAGTTGCATGCAGTTTAAAGAGTAAATTTATGTGGCATAGCTCAGTTGACTACTGTGTATGTTACCGTATGTTCCGCAGTAAGGGAATGAAAGCATTACTTAGAGTAGCATGGTCTGGCCTGTTAAGGTTGGGGATGTTACTGACTAGAGTCAGAGAAAGAGAGGTTGCTCTGGACTAGCGTCCCTCAGCCTGCGGGTGGCTGGGGGAACGTTACATATTTCCTATCCTTAATGCATCCACATAGCTCTCTCGCCACAACAGAGCATGTTTGACCATCTTCAAATGTGCAAAATAAATATTCTGTGTTTCCTAGATTTGATAAAGGCCAAAATAAAATTCCATTTGTTTCATCCAACTATTCATGAATTCAACATTAAATTGTCCATCAAACATGGCAATTTTAGGTTTTGCTTCAAATTTGAAAGGAATATGGGAAGATGAAGAAAAAGAGTATTTTTTACCTAAATCATTGCATGTGGAATCTTCTCGGTCTATCTTGTCTTCTTCATGCTAAGTCTCTTTTGAGTTTGCTTCCCTATCTTTATTCACCAACAATTGCATTACTAAATTTGTTAATGTATCAATGGTTTTCTCTAGTCAAGAAAATATGGCTCCTGGATCCTCCCCTTCATGAAGTATTCCAGTCATTTTGAGTTTTCTGCTCCACAATAATCTCGATGACAATGTTTGTCCACTGTTTTGGTACTTTCCATGGGTGTTTACCATTCAAGTCTTCTCCAAGTCTTCAGAACTTTCTCTGATACCAATATAATCTGTAAATAGTATTTCTATGGCCCACTCATCTCCTTGACATGAATCCTTCTGAATACTAAAAATTCAATTACTTGTGCAATTCCAAATTTGATTATCTTCTCTTGCTCTGTGGATGAGTTCACTATGCACCTCAAAATCTTATGCAATTTCTATTATTTTATTGTGCTTACATGACACTTTAATTTATTTAATACATCAACATTGTATTAACATCTATCTAATCAACAACCATTGTAGCATGCACTTGCATAGATGTTCAAGTCTACCAGAGTGTGATGCAATGTTAGCACACCCAATTTATTAAATATGAGCAATTTAATTAGAGCTTCCTCCAATTCAAACACATCACACCTTTCTTTTGTTTCTTCATATAAGAAAATCAATGCATTTTTTATTGGCCAGAAGTTGAACTCATATATAATGCTAAAGAGGGAGTACCTAAGCCTAGATTGGAATGATTGGAGTAGAGAGAATGGTCAAGTTTCAAATCAAATGTATTTAAATTTTATACGGTGTAAATTCTTATCAACATTCTAACTGTCAATAAGCAAATCCACCAAGGTGATTGGGTTGTAGCTTGCCAAGCATGTTCTAGGAAAATAGTGTCACAGGTTTAGTGGATTGTGATAATTGTGATAACATTCAAATGGTTCAATAACATACACAATCCAAAAATAAATTGTAGTAGCTTGTGGTTTGGTTAGGACAAACAATATAAGTAGTTTATAAACCCAACCAATGAACACGATTAAATGTGAAATTCATCTATGTGGGTAGCCAATGATTCAAAGAAAGGGAAATTGACACTGTAATTATCAATTCCAATCAGCATTGAAACAACTTTTGAACATAGCAAGGTGTCTACACTATGTTTACAATATTGATATTGTTGTGTCTATCATGCAATGATCCAATAATTAATAAACATAACCAAAAAATCAATAAATACAACGTCCATAGCATAAAGAACTCGAGCACACAATAAATTAATGAACCCACACCATAGATACATGGAGATTACCTTGGAAACTCAAACGTGAAAGCTAGAAGTCCATTACAAAGGGTGAGATATGCATGCCCATAAATCTCATGCATTGTTACTCACTAGAAAAAAAATTGCAGTTGACCATGGCTTAGAGACACCTTTTCTCACCGCGGATAGGCTCCTTGACTCTTTTGTCCTTCAATCTTTAATTAGGTTGCACTCTTCGAGCCCTCATATCTTCTACTTACATTCAATCTTCTTAAGTTATCTTTTCACCTCTCAAGTGATTCCCTTATTCACCACAACCTTTTTTTTTAATGGGATGCCTTGTAAGGCCAACTATCATAATGGTTCGTTTCAACTTCCAAGTAAGTTTTGGACATTTTCTCAACTTCTCCAAAAAAAAAACTAAATGCTTATTACAAAGTTTACAAAATATTTTGGCGAGGATCCAATTTGGATCACAGATGCTCCTTTCAACACAACAATTTTCCCAACATAACAATTTTCCTATCACGTGGTTCCTCCAGGGTAGCTACTTCTCCTCCAAGCTCAATCATTAAGGAAGCAAGGGATATTAACATTTGAAAGACAATGGTTTATCTCAATGGCATAGACAATTATCTTTAGACAAGCATGTGGTTGGGATTTGATGGTTTACTTGGTATCTCACTACCAATAGTGAAATTGTTGAGGAGAAAGGTGAGTTTTCCTTTAGTAGATAATGGTTTACCTTATTTTGATGCACCCATTTCATGCCATGTGTATGTTGAGGATTGGTTGAGTTTTAAGTTGATATTGTACTAGAGCTAAATTTTAATGCTTGGCAGGTAGATTCACCCCCCCAAGAACAATTATTTTCCTTCTCCCCTATCAAAATGATTTATATATGCATGTGGGCCCTTTGGAGTAATATCTCTCATCCATGCAATATGATTCTCCTTCTCCAAGCCAAATTAGTGTGGTAGCATGGAAAACATTAGAGAAATTTTGAGGTAAAAGGTGGGTCTCAAAACAAAAAAATGTGCTATCAACATCAACTTTAAAAGAACCAATAGGATTCAAGATGATGATGTCAACCATAAGGGTATATATTTTTGGAGGGAAAGAAAAAACTATTTTTTTATCGTATTTTTGACTTATCTCCTTATAGGTGTACTCAAATTTCAAGTGTAGGCACTCGTTGGATGCATAATTAAATTTTGCATGCATTGAGTGCCGACACTTGAAATTTGAGTACACCTATAAAGATATAAGATGAAAATATTATTGATAAAACATTTTTCTTTCTTTCCCTTAAAAAAATGATATCTCTTACCTTATTATTTTACTTAGGAGGCCCATTTTAGACCTCAAAATTTATCTAATTTTCATCTAGAAATTTAGTGATTTACTTTAGATCCTCCTATGAAAATATTTAATGGATGATGTTGTTCCCACATTTGATTTTCGTTGTTTATTTGACTTGATCTTCCTCCAAAGAAATTTGTTGTACACATTGGGCTATCTCTCCACCCTAAACACATTGATTTATTCTCTACAAGTGAAATCATTGTGTTTCCTTGCTCATTTCCCCCAAAACAAAATTATTTCCTCCTCCTTGGACTGTAAAAAGTTTTGAAAGCAAGGGACGACTTGGGAGTGGTTAGCAGTTAATGCAAGGAATTTTTATTCCTTAAAGCCAAGTTGTTTCCTTTCTTTCATGCATTTCAACTTTGTCATTTACATTCTTGCATAAAAAATTTCCTCTACATGTGAATACATTGTCTTCCATTGGCCCAAACATATGCATCCGTAACATTTTATCCTCTGACATCTTTTTTTTCCTTTTTATATTATTGGAGAGGTTGCAAAAACATTTGCATGGTAGGTTATTCATCATAGAGTTACCATGGAAAGTTTGTTAAGGAAAGGTAGCGTTTGAGTAAATACAATGAGGTGTTGTTAGCTTTTGGGTCCAAGGATCACATGGTAAGAATTTGGGAAACATAGAAAAAATCCCACATATATATTGCAACATGACACATGGGTGTTGTAGGAGTTTTCACCTCCTCAAAGGAGGATGAGAATGTCTTTGTGAGTGAAAGTAGTGATACCAAAATCAAATTATGGAATTTTGTTTCTGTACTAGATTTTGGTAGCATTAGTAAGTCATCAAGCTCTCATCACATGATATGGTTATAGCTCATGATAGGGATATCTATTCAATGCTTGTTTCTCCCAATGAAAAATATTATCTATATTGGATCTCAAATCAAACTATGCATGTGTGGAGATTCCCAGCTTTGGTACCAATGCTAGTGCTAAGAGGTGTTGATGCTCAAACTGAAAATCAAGCACAACACTTGAAAACACCCTTGTAGGTTAGGTTTAAAGCCCTACACTTTCTAATTACATGGTTAGATTAATTGGTTAGGAGAGTCAACAAAGTATTTCTCCTTAAGGGTACTAATCCTCCAATTATATGTGTGCATAAATTTTAATATGTGCTTTATGTTAGTGAATAATTCCTTTAAATTTTTAGGTAGAATTCAAGACTAATATTAACAAGCTAAACATATTATTTTTTAATGCAAAAATAAACTGGTAAATGTAATAAAAAAATGTCAGTTGGAAGTTAATTAAAATTAAATTTATAGTGCTAATACTACGAGTTAAAATAGTTTTGGAAATGCATAATCATACTACAAATACAATATGAAATCTAGAATAAATGTTTTTTTTTTGTAAGTGAGTGTGAGATTCTATATTACTGGAAAATATGGTACAAAAGGAAAAAGGGGGGATCCCCTGATATGCCAAAAAGGAAACCAGATCAGGTATCCTGAAGTTACGCTGTCTACAAAAATGGGGGTAGAGGGCTGGGCCACCACCCTGGGAAACCGACCCAGTCTTCGAAAACTAGTTTGAATAACTTTACCATAACATATATATAAAAGACAAAAACGTAGAGTAGGGGTGGATCCTACAATGATAACCAACTTGACCAGAGGTTGGTATTGCGCTAGTCCAAGAGGATGGGATGGCTTTCGTCTCCTTCCTTTCTTGCCTCGTTCTCCTTCCTCTGCTCTACCGTGCACATCTTTCTGATGCAGGCTGGTGTTCCACATTAGTTTGCTGGGATGATGTCCATGTGGTGGACATAGCATAGGTAGAGGTTGAATTGTCCTGCCATTCATTCCATTTTTTCGTTTTGGCTCCTCTGGTCCTCTGCTATTCTAATTTCACTAGCCTCTAGGTTGCCAAGGTGGCTCAAAATTTCTGTGTACACCTTCTTGTGGTCCTGGAGAGCCTCCCTACTGGTTGCTTTCATATCAGCGCTCAACTTGCCTATCAACATTTTTGTACGCCAGGATTCCTCCACCGTTTTGTGGTAGGGGGTTGTTCTGGGCTGGGTGGCCCCTGGGTCCCTTATCCCGTCCGCTTCTCGAATGAGTTCCGCCCAGGATTTTCCCTGACGCGTGGTGTTGACTTCTCTCTCCCACCTGTCGATGATCGCTTTTCCCTTTGGATTGACCTGCGTGAGAAAGGTACTATTAGCTTCTCTGGTCGCCTGCTCCATCCTTATGATCTTCCTGGCGCTTGTTGGAAGTTCCTCCCCCCGGGGGCCCCTCTTACTCTGGGTATTCTTCATTCTCACCATCTCATTTTGATTTTGGTGGTTCTTGTCTTGAATTCGTCCTCCATTTATATTCACCCCTTCTCGGTATGTAGGATGGCCTCTATAATTGCTTCTCTCTAGTCTGTGGCTATCCCTGATGTTTCTTCTTTTATGGGATTTCCCTGGCTATGGGATTATCTTGGTAATCATGGGTCTCCCGTAAAGGTGTACCTTATGGTCCTTTTTCACTATTTTGGGGTGTGTGCTCTTGGGAACTGTAATGTTCCCGACTTGGCTAGTCTAGGAAACACTGCTAATGTGTGTATAGGATCAAAGGTTTACAACATATAAATGATCATACAAATAATAAACGCGACAAAGGACTGCAAAGTTTGTATTATGATATCTCTGTGGATTACAAAATGGACAAATGCAGCTGAATAAACTGACAATACTCAACTAGATCAATAGACAAAGGATCTTAGCCAGAATACAAATAAGCAATTGCGGCTGAATAAAATAACAAAAATCGGCTAGATCAAAAGACAAAAGGATCTTAGCCGGAATACAAATAAGCAACTAAAAGATAATACCTGGAATATGGGAGCACTGTGGAATCAATGAAGAATGATGGAAGACCTGAATGATCTTCCTGGTGACTAGGGTGTGTCTTTCAACACCAAAATCAACCAACTGGTGTCTTCCTCCTGGAATACACTAAACTATCTCTCCTAAGATGCACCTCTTCTCCTCAATGACAAGTCATAATCTGCATAATGATGAATTAGGTCACTGACCCTTCCTTTATAGCTTTCCAAAACCCTAAATCATGCTGAAACCCTAATTCACTGTTGACTTCCAAAACCCTAAATCACTG
>ML806924.1:424603-443408 GCA_009831015.1 Picea engelmannii | reverse complement strand
ATTCACTGGCTCATAATGAATTAAAAGCGCTTTTAACCCTTTTTAGCTCAATGCCACTTTCTGAATATAACACCTGTGACTGTAGTAACCTCTAGTAACCCTGTTTACCCCTCTTTGGCCCTGGCTATAGTCTAATGGGGTGTTTTAGACCATTAAACCTCATCTCTGGAGATCCTATTTGGAAAGGGACATTACAATCCTCCCTTCCCGAAATTATATCTGTCAACGCCACGGCTACCCGCTAAAACTCTGTGATGAACGCCTCTGCTGTGCCAGTTTTTTCCAACTAGGCTAGATCCCTAAAGTGTATCTCGAGATCCTTCCTGTCAAACCTGTCCATGAGCCTATCTGTAAACTCCCTATAAGAGGTGATGCGACTGTGACCCAATGTCACTAGTCCATCATACGACCACTCGTGTGCCTCACCCTCCAAGTGTAAGGTCATGAAACTGATGGCCTCTGTCTCAGTCATTTGGTTGAGCTTGTAATACGTGTCTAGCTTCTATACCCAAGCTCTGGCAGTGTATTTGGACGATCTGTCAAAAGAAGGGATGGTGAGTTTCCCAGCTTTTTGGATGAAATCAAGGTTATGCCCCTGCTGCTGTTGTGGTCCTCCCCTCTGTTGTTCTCTGGGGAGGTTCCTGAGTCTGAGTCCACCGTACTCGACTAAGGTCATGTCCTGATGGAAGTCACAACCCAATGCTGCATACTCCCTCCTATACTCTGCAATGTTGTCAGTACGAGTGGGTGGCCTCTATGCTATCGGTGGCGGTGCTGCTACCGGGGGTGCCCTCTGTAAACTGGGAAACAAGGGTCTGGGAATCCTACTCGCAGAGGTGTATGTGCGAGAGGGTGACTGGGGTCTACTACCTACTCCCAAGTTCCCCTGTGCTGCATGTGGGACTTGTGTATTTGGGGTGCCCACTCTAGCCAATCTATCAATGATCTGTGCCAAGGAATGAGACATGGTCTATTGACTAGCTAACATATCATTGATAACTTGCATGAAAACTGCCACTGGATCTACGGGGGCCTTGCCACTACCCTCTGGTCACTCATATCTCTCTCCTAGCATCCTCTCTGCCTCGCGCTCAGCCTCACGCTCTGCCCTTCTCTTTGCTTCTCTGTGTGCCTCTTCCTCTTCCTCTGAGCTAGGAGGAAAAAGGGGAAAATTAGGCCTATGCCTTCTTTCTTGATGCCTGTTGTAAGTGACATATTCATCACTTATGTGTTCATGACCCTCTGGGTCTTCTACCGCACTCATTGTCTTTAGTCACAGGCTGGCAGGACTAAAGCTCTAATATCGCTGTAATGTTCCTGACTTGGATAGTCTAGGAAACACTGCTAATGTGTGTGTAGGATCAAAGGTTTACAACATATAAATGATCATACAAATAATAAACATGAAAAAGGAATGCAAAGTTTGTATTATGATATCTCTGTGGATTACAAAATGGCCAAATGTGGCTGAATAAATTGACAATACTCGACTAGATCAACAGACAAAGGATCTTAGCTGGAATACAAATAAGAAACTGCGGCTGAATAAAATAACAACACTCGGCTAGATCAAAAGACAAAAGGATTTTAGCCGGAATAAAAATAAGCAACTAAAAGATAACACCCGAAATATGGGAGCACTGCGGAATCAATGAAGAATGATGGAAGACCTGGATGATCTTCTCGGTGACTAGGGTGTGTCTTTCAACATCAAAATCAACCAATTGGTGTCTTCCTTCTAGAATAGACTGAACTATCTCTCTTGAGATGCTCCTCTTCTCCTGAATGAAAAGTCATAATCTGCATAATGATGAATTAGGTCATTGACCCTTCTTTTATAGCTTTCCAAAACCCTAAATCATGCTGAAAACCTAATTCACTGTCGACTTCCAAAACCCTAAATCACTGCTGAAACCCTAATTTACTGTTGACTTCTATTTTTAACTCATAATGACTTAAAAGTGCTTTTAACCCTTTTTAGCTCAATGTCACTTTCCGAATATAACACCTGTGACTGCAACAACCTCTAGTAACCCTGTTTACCCCTCTTTGGCCTTGGCTATAGTCTAACGGGGTGGTTTAGACCATTGAGCCTCCTCTCTAGAGCTCCTATTTGGAAAGGGACATTACAGGAACCCTGCCATCGTCACTGCCCCAATCCTTGGACTTGCACACTATACTCCAATCATTCCTCCCCCCCCCCCCTATCTGCATGTGGGTGAGTTGTACCCATACTTTCCCATGACCAACCCTTTTGATCTTCATCCTTTGCCACTTGCTGATTATCCATTCTACTCTCCCATAGAAAAACCCTGTACTTATTTATATTGACAGGACCATAGTGTCATACCTCCTCTTGTGGTGTGACTAGGATCTACATTGTAACTCATGGTTAAGTGGTGGCCTATTGGATTCTACCTGGATACTACGTTCCCTTCAATTATTTCTATGCCTCCAGCCTTGATGTGGTCGTCTGTACTTCAGCTGCCTTCATAGTCCTTTTCCGTGAGTTGGATGCAGTCTGTTTGGAATTGACCATTTAGGATGTTACTGCATATGGAGTCCAGTTCTGGTCCTTCCTTGTCAACCCCTTCATTAGCAATTCTATCCACTAGTCCATTTTCTGACCTCCATACCCAGTGCAACTCCACTATGATCTTCGTCTGCAAGTGCTCCTGAATTTTTTGCAGGGAATGAGCCCAGTGCCAATGCCTCTGAATCCTTCCCACTCTGGTACTGTTTTGGAGTCACCTTACTGTGTTGATGACCAACATGGAATATCCTTCCACTATGGCGTTGGTCATCCCTTCCCGATGGAGAATCTCAAGGACGGTCTCCAGTGCTCCAAATTTAGTGACGTTGTTGGTTGAGTTTCCCAGACTCCCAGTGTACAACCGTATGAATTTTCCTTGACTGCCCCTGATTACTCCTCCCATTCCTATCCATCCTGGGTTACCTTTTGATGCCCCGTAGAAATTCATATTGAAGGAGACCTCTGGTGGAGGTTTCTAGTTGCGATCACCTACTTGTAGTTGTGGTGGTCATCTTATCTGATTGGGGTTGATTCCATTTTTTAGTTGAAAAGCCTCTAGAACTCGGAGATCCTGGTTTGTGAGTTGCGCTCTTCCTTTTTGGCAGTTGCGGCTCTGTACCATTTCTCTTGTTATGGAGATTATTGTTTCCTTGATCTTTCCTAATGTCCAGCTTTGGTTCCTAAATATGCACCAATTCCTTTCCTTCCATATTTCCCATATGATCATTCCATGGATGTGGGTCCAACAGAGATTCACCTCTTCGTTTTCACTGTAGTTCTCTTTCCAGATGTTGATAGTTGCGGATATATTACCTCTGATCCTATTGGACTGACGGAAGATGCCTGCAGGCCAGTCCCAGACTTCTGTTGTGTAGGTACATTTGTCTAGGAGATGGTTTGTTGTTTCCTCCTTTGCTTCACATAGGTGACATCTGGAAGGACCTATGAATCCTATCTTCCTTAGGTTTTCCCAAGTTAGAATTCGATTATGGAGTATTAGCCACTGGAAGATTTTTATTTTTGGCCAATGGGGGCTGTTCTAGAGCTTATCCCATTGATGCATCGGGTATTCTTAGTCCTGGTCCTCTATATAGTGTCGAACTTCTTTGAGATTGAATTCCCCATCGTCTTTGTGCCCACATCTCAGCTGGTCATTTCCATCCATGACTGCAATTTTTCTTCTCCCCAATTCCTCCTCGACCTCTTTTATTGTTGTTGTGGTTTGGTCTCTATTATGTGGGGTGAGAGTGTTCTAGATTCTCCATTTGTTGCGATATGTTTCTTGTTTCCAGTAATGCTAGATTCTGGATTTGCCTTGCGCAATCAGCTCCTATTGTAGTTCCTCCCAACCCGATTTTTCCATTCTAGGTTCCTGTTGCCAGGCATCCTCCCAGAATCTGGATGTTCTGCCATTTCTTACTTCCCAAAAGCTGTGTGTTTGGATCTAGGCATTGTTGCACTAGGATAGGTTCCAGATGGTGGAACCTTCCCTGGTGCCTCAGAAGCAGATTTTGTCCTGGTCACATATGTCTGGGGCATACTTTACCTTCCACAGATTGACCCATGCCGTATTGGTTTCTTTGACCCAGGGCCACCAGAGTTTCGCCCAATAGGCATCATTGGTCACTTGTGAGTCGTGTAATCCCATGCCTCCTTTGATTTTTGGTTTACAAACCTTCTCCCATGCCACTAGTTCCCATTGTTTCCTTATTTCCACCCCTCGCCACAAGAATTCCCTTTGTATGTTTCTTATTTTTTGTAGTATCCCCTTAGGGGTTAGGAAAATAGACATCATAAAGGTTGGAATTTCTTTCAAAACTGACTTGGTCAAGATAAGTCTTCCGGCTAGGTTGAGGGATCTGTACGTTCAATTTTTTACCTGGTCTTGTAGCTTGTTGATTATTCCTTCCCAAGTTGACAGTTTGTAAGATTTTTCTGTCAGGGGAATGCCCAAGTACTTGGTTGATAGTGCTTTGCTTTCAAATCCCAAGATGTTGGCCAAATTTCTTTGGATTGCAGGGTTGGTATTAAAGAAGAAGATCATAGATTTGGATTGGTTGATCTCTGCCCCTGAGGCTTCCCCAAACTTGTCTAAGATTCGTTTGTAGGATTTTGCTTCCTTGACCGTGGGTATGCCATGAAGTAAGGTGTGATCCATGAATTGTTGGTGTGTGGAGGTAGAGAAATTCTCGAAGGGTTTGATACCTTTTATTTCCCCTGTTGTTGTTGCACTTTTTATTCTTCGACTGATACCTTCCATAATTAGAATGAATAGGAAAGGGGACAACGGGTCTCCTTTTCTGATTCCTCTCGTGGGCCATAAAGGTTTGGTAGGGGCTCCATTTACTAGTAGTGAGTAGCTTGTTGTGGATACTAGGCTGACTATCCAACTGATCTAGTGCTGGGTGAAGCCTAAGGCTTCTAGGGTCTTGATCATATAGTGCCAACTAATTTTGTCATAATCTTTTGCTAGGTCCAGTTGTATTATCATTCTGCCTCTCTTATGAAGCTTCAGAGTGTGTATAAGTTCATGGGCATGGATGATATTGCCCATTATTTGTCTTCCTTCCATGAAACCTGCCTGTTCTTGTGAGACCAGTGTGGGTAGGAGTGGTTTCAATTTATTTTCTATAACCTTGGAGATTATCTTATACACCACATTGCACAGTGCTATAGGTCTGTAATGATAAGGGGTTTTGGATTCATTCTCTTTGGGGATAAGTGTAATAATTGTAGCATTTAACGCTTTTAGAATGGAGGCTAACCTTCTTGAGTCTTCCACTACCCTGTATATGTCGTGTTTGACAATTTCCCAGCAGGATTTGAAGAACTCCACTGTGAAACCATCTGGGCCTAGGGATTTTCCATTGGGCATTTCCTAGAGTGCTTGGTAAATTTCCTCCTCCGCAATGGGCTTGTTCAGGTTGTTATTTTGTTCTTCAGTGACCAGGCAGGGGATATGCTGGATTATCCTTTGTATGTCCTTCATTCTGTCCTAGTTGGGTTCCTGGTCTATCTCGTGGAAGTGGTTTAACAGAGTTGTTTCGTTGTCCTTATGTGATTCTCTCTCTATTCCATCTTGGTCCCTAATATTCAGGATTTTTTTATGGGCTCTTCTAGCCATGGTTGTTCTGTGAAAAAACTTGGTGTTCCATTCTAATTCCTTTATCCATATGATCGGAGACTTTTGTCGCCAAAGAGTTTCTTCTTGCTGACATTGCGCTTCCCATTCCCGGGTCATCTGGATCTCTTCCTTTTTCCACTCCTTTGTGTAGCCTTCCGAAATGCAGGTTTCCTGGAGTTTTTTTATTTTTTCTTCAATGTTGTTCTTATCTTGGTTTATATTCCCAAAAGTGTCCTTGTTCCACTCCTTAAGCTTATATTTGATGTGTTTCAGTTTCTTATAGAGTTTGAACATCCTTGTCCCTTGCTCTGGTTGCTCCTCCCGCCACCACTATTTGATTCTTTCCTTAAATGTCGGGTGTTCAATCTAGAATTTCTCAAATCTGAAAGGTCCATTTTTTGGTGTGGTCTGGAAGCCTGCTTCTAGTTGCACTGGCCAGTGATTAGATCCCCCCCAGGGAAGGATGTTGCAATCTAAGGTTAGCCCCTTCATAATGATTGACTCTGATACAAGGAATCTGTCGAGTCTTGTTGCTACCTGATGCTGGTTCATCCATTTATTGTTCCAGTTGAACTAGCCATTATTAGTTTTCTTTATCTACCATCTCCGCTGTATCTATGAACTAGCCTAGATACACTTTTATCCTCTCCTTTCCTCTGACACCTAGGGCCAATAAACATTAGTGCACAAAATCACCTCTATGTTCCCAATGATTTGCATACAGACCGTAAGGGTATTCCTGGTTGCTTTAGCTGCTATTAGGATTAGTACTTGTGGGTTCCATAGGGTGAGGATGCCTCCTGCCATTTGGTGGCCTCCTATAGCCACCCTCTTGTACTTGCGCCATTGTTGTTGACTGATTGTTTCCATTATATCTTTATTACATTTTGTCTCTTGAATAAAAAATAGATCCAGTTGTTCCCGTTTTAGTCTATTTATAAGGATTCGTTTCTTTCTTGGGCTATTTAGGCCTCTTATATTCCAAGTTATAACCTTCATTCAAACATGTAGGGGGGAGTTGGGGAATATTTTCTTGATATTACCCGAGTTTATCAATAACGCTCCAAGCTCCTGTAGGGATACACTATTTGATTTCTTGCCTTTTTTCCTCCGCGTTTGCTTGGGTGAGAGCTGTGGTTGTCCCTTGCCGACTTTAACTCCTAGGTGTCCAATCTCCCCATTTGTACACTTTAGGCCTCTAGCTTTGGCTTCCTCCCTTAGGAGGAACAAGTACTAGATGCGGTCAATTTTCTCTATTGGTACACTGTCTACTCCTTGTTTTTTCGATTGCTCCAGTATGTTTGTGAGATCTATCCCTTCCCTTTCTACAAGGTCTCTGAGTTCAGGATCTTTTGTGCCTACTTCACTTGGGGTCATTTATGCATCTCCCTCTGCTTCTTGCATGGGGTTGTTTTCGTCTCTGATTCCTCCATCCATCGGGGTTGCACAACTTCCCTGTTCCTTCTGGTTACTTGGCCGGTCGATGGGCTCGTTTGTTTTCTGTTCTTTGACTTCTTGAGCTTTTACCATGTCCTTATCATCTTTTTCCCCATTATTTGTTCTATCCCTTCCTTCCTTTTTATTCTGGACCTCTGGGCTATTTCCTACTGGGGATTTACTCTTCTTTTTGTTTTCTCTGCTTCTGGGGTTTGGTTTTACAAACCCATCCTCATCCTGCTATGGTTTGGGGTTTTTTGCTTCCTGTTTTTTATTAAGGGGGCATTCCCTAATCAGGTGACCATGTTCATGGAATATTTTGCATCTGAAAGGGATCTGTTCATAATTGATGTTTTGGATCCATTCCTCATCCCTAAATTCGAGGCTTATGGCTTTTGGGAGTGCTCCCGACGCATCCATCTTTATACATAGTCTTGCGTAAGATGTATATCTCCATTTTAGGGTGGCTTCTGCGGTCTTTATATATTTCCCTAGTTTGTTTCCTATTGCTTCGAAGGTAGAGGGTAACCAGTAGTCTAAAGGTAGGGAATATAATGTCAGCTAGACCAACACCTTTTTGAAGGTCTCTTTTTTCTGGGGAGAAATTTTCCTTTCATGACTGCATGTACAGTCTTGCTGATGCATGGAAGTATTTCCCTCCTTCAAAGACTCTATCCCTATCCTCTAGGTTTATGAAGACTGCTATGAAGAAGCCTTTCAAACCCAGATGGAGCTCCACTTCCCCATTTGGCTTCTAGTGATATTTGATCTAGTTGTGTAGTGTTCTTTTGGTGGCCCATAAGCCCATAAACTTGTAGATTAGTGCATGCACATTCATCTGATCCTTAGAGAGTTGCGTTTGTGGATCCTCCAGTATCAACTTGGGTATCATTGTTGTTTTGGGTTTGCACGAGTTGCACCCTTCAGCCTGGTTGGTCTTCGCTGTGTCTTGCGTCTCCCTCTGGGTTTCTCTGGCTTCCTCTTCCATGCACTCACTTTTTCCCTGGTTCCTTTCCTGACCTTTTTATGGGTCTGAGCCCAAGGTGCCTGTCACTGGTGCCTTGAAAATAGGCCCCTTGACCCTTTCCCTCTGTCTACCACTACTTGTTTGTATGAGGGGGTACCCTTCCCCCCCCCTTTGGTGCTCATGCTGTCCTCTCCTATGGCTGCGAATGTCTAAACCCTAGCTAGTGACTGCTCTCCTCTTTCAAGAGAATTAGTTTGAAATTACTAAAATCTAGAATAAATGTTAGATACAAGAGAAAATTTAAATAAATTATGAAAGAATTAAAATTTGTGAAATAGATCATCAACTCAACAAATTGTAAGTATCTGACAACAAATCATAATCAATGGATACATCACATGTATATTCAATGACTAAACTATCAATTGGATATGGCCCAAGTGGTTGTGGGATGGAGTGTTATACTCCCCACCCAGGTTCTATTCCCACAAGTGACATGTTGATCTCATAATGAGTATATTGTTGTAATGAATTTGAGCCTTGTTGTTGACTTGGCCTTGTGCCTTGAGGAATCTAGGGTTTACCCTAGGTACCATCCTTGGAATGAGGAGAATTTCCTGGGTCCCCTCCCCCGGGATATGTTACCAGGAAAAAAAGTATATACTACAACCAAGCAAACAAAAGAAAACTAGAAAATTCTTGCAATTTGAGCAAAGAAAATTCGTGAGAAACAAATAATATACAAAAAGAAAGACACGTGTAAGTATGCCCCAAAATATATTTATTCATCAATGAAGGTTTCTATTATAGGCAATAATAATTGAAATGGTTCTAGCAATCGACTTAACTTCTTGCAAATAAGATATTTCCAATACTATATGATCATAAAAATATAAATTCAAGCAGGATGAATCCCTATACAACGTGAATCCTTTAATAAATCCATAATTAGATTATCTGAAGGATATTTGTGATCATGAAAATGTTAGCATTAAAGACAATGCAAAGAAATACATACATGAAGTAAATAAAAAAAAATGCCTATAGAGAGAAGCACCTTTACTTTCACCCTAGTGATAGACCTTAGATTGTAGCCTACCTACTGTTATAACAAGATTTTCCTCACCATTTCTATCTTGCACAAAGGGCCTTTTTTCATTTTCCTATGCAGACTTATCATCCTTTTTTTATGAATCCAAAGCTAAAAATATACATTTTTCCACATATACGTGCCTTATCAGCTATACAACAAGCGTATATGCAGGCTGCTCCACTACAACCCACATACATCGAGATTTGTCCTAGAAAATACAAAAATGGAGTTGGATTTCCATGTCACGACAAGAGATCTCTGATCCTTGGCCATCCATCTACTAGAAATGTTTTGACTTGACCCTTCAATTGCATTTTGAAGGCTATAAGAGCACAATTTCGAGCTATGGAAAAGAGGAGAAAGCATTCAACCTTGAGAGAAAAGTTACTCTGGATAAATTACTTCATATTGAGTCTGCATCCCTTTGTTCCTCAAGTTTGAACACAATGTTCAGCCCCCAAGATCTTTCCCTATTGTTGAGAGAACCTCATTGTCTCTCTCCTTTGAGATTTCCTTTGGTGGAGGATTGAAGTGGTGGAGGTCCAGTAGGAAGGAGCTTGGTTTCTTGGTTTCGAACCGTGCCGACACAGAAGTCTGTAATGTTGACACTTATGTGGATCAATTATTAATTGAAATACTCCTTTCCCATCCTATTGGTATCATGCAAATATATGATTATTATCCATGGGCATGCTTGTAATGTTTATTAATGGATTATGCTATATAATGTGCTAACCCCTTTACATCATCACTATATACTTTCTTTTATCATTTGTTGAGAACTTATTGCAGGTATAAAGCTTTGGGTTAGAGTGCCCAACAATGGAACATCATCAAACGTTGGATCGAGGTAGGCCTCTTTCTTATCTTGCACATTAGTTTATATAGCATACAATGGAATTGAGTTGATTTTTGCAGTTATACCTATCTGTTGTGGTTTACCCTTGGCCATAGAGATTTTTTCCCTCGTAACTGAAATGGATATTGCACTGGGGATAGATATTCCTTATAAGGTTTGACATACTTTTTCTTCTTGCGTCGCTCTTTTTTCTTTGTGTTTCTTGTCGTATCACTGCTTGGCAGATTCTGTTCACTTTGAGTATGAGTTTTCAACCTTTTTTACCTTGCCTAGCCTTGTTTTAAAGCATGTACGCTCCTTTTTCCTTGACAATCGCGTACACATGCGTTCTATCTCTCTGCAAGCTGGGTATATACACACTATTCTCCTGAACAGTGGTGTATACCACTTTTCCTCGCTTGTTTGCTTGGTTTAGTGACTGCTGGGTGAGTTTTGATGGTTGTTGATCCTTCTTAGGTCTCTGTAGTGCCTGTTGAGCTTCTCTAGATTAACAGGAAGCCCGTTGGGAGTTGAATTTATGGGCATAATATTTCTCATTGTTTTTCATTTTCTGGTTTGTCCTTGAACCCTGGGCTGTTTGCTTGGCTGCTTGGTATTCTGCTTGAGTTATTTCGTTTATACATAGTAGAATTTATATATTAGGTTGCTTTTCAGTCTATGCACTTTCTCTTTAATATATTGAAAATACAAAAAAATAGGCATTTTTCATTGGTTAACGTTTTTGTCTTTGAACCTTTATCATTAGCTTAGTACATTTAGCAAAAGATTGCATTTCACTTATGAATTGTAGAGTTGAGATTGAAGATTGCACTGTTTTTATTAGCATATCATTCATTGAAAAGTTAAAGGTAGACTTTGCATTATATTCATATTTATCTTTTGCAGAGTCATAATAACATGAGTTTCACTTCCATACCCTTTTGAGTAATCATGGCCAATAAAATTTATTCTTTAAATTTAGTGCCTTGGAATAGGATTTTGTGAGTAAACTTCTCCAAGGAAATTAAATCAACATATGTGTTTGAGACAAGGAGTTGAGAAGTCCATTGTATAATTGGTAATATTAGGAGGCTCCGCTCACACCGGAGTTAATCATGAGGTCACGCGAAGTTAGTTGAAGGTATAGCCCCTGGATACTTGCCTAGCGTCAGAGATATTTCTGTGGATTTATTCATATTTGGGGATCTTGCTAGTACCCATACCTCTGTGAGAGGCGGTGCTTTCAAGGTTTTGAGCTTTTCTACCCTTCCCATATGGTGATCCAGACTTACGACTGCTCGCCTGTGCATCATTTATACGGTGGTTTATTAGTTGCTTGACTTAGGCATCTCGTAGGTTACTTGCAAGGGTTATTCTGCTTGTATCCTGGGTCAGATAGAGGTCGGACAACACACAACCTTTATGGAGGATCACCTCTCTGGGGGGATTTGACCGACTGGTTGTTAAGCCCAAGAGGGCCTCTATAACTAATTTTGTTACATCCAAAATTTAGCAGGGAGTCTCAGGTCCCTCTTGGATGAGGCATACCTTCTTTAGTGAGGGAGGCCACTCAACCACTTTAGCCCGTTTGCATGCATATTGGACGTTTAATTTTTGGTGTGCTCTTTGATTATTAGTTGACAATAGGATTTCATGCCGAGTCTTTGTTATCATGGATAGTGGAGTTATGTTTTCTCCCTCGTTTACTGCTACCCCCTCCATGATGTTCATGGGGGAAAATCCGTCCGCTTTCTATAGTGGTATGCAAAATTATGGTACTCAGTCAATGCCTTGGGTCTCTAATCATTTTTCTCATGGTATGTCTGATATGTCTTTTCACTTGCCATACTCTGTGTTTCCTCCTTATGTGAATACAAACTTTGGGTCTAGGGGCATGATGCCTACTCCTTATCCCTCTCTGTTTGGTGGGATTCATATCCTTCAAACACCTATTACAGTAGGAGGTTGGAATATTCCTTCCTACAAATCCACTATGCGAGAAGTAAGTGCCCTATTAAGAAATCATTCTACTTGTTACACTCCATCCACTTATCCTTCTTCCACTATGTCAGTTCCTACGAACACTTTTCCCATGGCGGACCTCCATCTGCCCTCTGGTGTTTCATCCGGGGGGAATTATTTTTATAGTATGGGCAACCCCCCTCACGAAGTTCCTTCATCTGGGGGAAACATAAATCCTCACATGAGTAACCCTTTTCATGTCTCTTTCTCTTCACATGCAGCTTCCTTAGTGTCAATGCCCTTACAACCCTCTATGAATTAGTATGGAGGAGGATACTATCTTGCTGGGTAGGGATAGGGTGTAAACCAATATCCTTCCTGGCCTGCAATTTCTCAAAACCAATCTTTCCTTGGACCTTGGTATCAAATGCCACAATTCACCACCACCACAAGTCCAGTCACTACATGTTATACTGGCATTATATCACCAACCTCTGCTAGTCATGTTGGAGATTCGTTGACAACCTCTGTGAGTCATGTTGAAGACCTGCAACCAGCCGCTGGAAGTCATGCTGGGGGAACAAGTCCAGTCACTGCATATCATACTGACATTATATCACCAACCTCTACTAGTCATGTTGGAGATTGGTTGACAACCTTTGCAAGTCATGTTGAAGACTTGTAACCAGTCACTGCAAGTCATCCTGGGGGCACAAGCCCAGTCACTGTGTGTCATACTGGCATTATATCACCAACCTCTGCTAGTCATGTTGGATATTGGTCGATAACCTCTGCGAGTCATTTTGAAGACATGCAACCAACCGTTGCAAGTCATGCTGGGGGCACATGTCTGGTCACTGCTAGTCACACTGCACATCCATCACCAACCTCTGCTAGTCATGTTGGGGATCCTTCACCAACCTCTTCTAGTCATGTAGGATATTTGCTACTAGCCTCTACAAGTCAGGATGGGAGCATGCCACCAGCCACTACAAGTCATGCTGGGGGAATTCATATGATTGAGAAGCCTAGATGTCTCAGATGTAAGCCTAGATTCCTTTGCAATATTTGTGAAGGAAGTCACCTTACTAGTTTGTGTCCTGTTACTATTGTGATACCAAAAATGTGGGGCTCACCTAAGGGCCCTTCGAGTTCTGAGGCATCTATGGTTTCACAACACTCTGTTCCTTCTTTGGTTGATAAAATGGTCGTGTTGATGCAATCTTCAACCGACACCTCTCCTATGTTCGGGGGTGATGCATCTCTTGACATTGTTGTCTCACATATTGTTCAACCAACGGTCCTGTCGATGCAATATTCGACCGACAACACTCCCATTTTTTGGGGTTATGCACCTCTTGACCTTGTTGTCTCACATACTATTCAACCAATGGTTGAGGAAGTGGTTGCGTCGATGCAATCTTAGATCGACCCCACTCTTCTCTTGGAGAGTGACAAGTCTAAGGAAGCGGTCGCGCCAATGCAATTTTTGGTTGACCCCGCTCTTCTGGTTCTGGTTCTATACCTTCTATGTCATGTCCTTAGCATTTCTATTACTTCACCTTCTGAACAAGAGAGAGTTTTACTCTTCCTGATTTCTCTCCCTCCAAGTCTTGACGAGGTTCCCTTTGATTGGGATGGTCTTGTGGGGTATCCAATACCTCCGCCTATGCCTTTTCTAGGAAGAGACATTATCCGATATAACACGAAGATGATAACCTCCACTTTCACTTTTTCCTCCTCAACTTAGAGAGCTTTGGGTCTTCCCGATCTTGTTTCGGTTCTTTGTAAGATACCAACATTCCACAAAAGGTCCACATGGGAGCCTTGGCCTCCCCCATGGATTGCTGCTTAGAATCTTCCAAACGAGTCTTAGTTAAGGTCTTTTCCGACTCGTCTAAAAACAAAAAATATTGCCGAGTGATTTTTCCCTTTCACACTCATTAAAATGGATTTGAAAGGTCATGAGTCTTAGTTAAGCTCTTTTCCGACTCATTATAAAAAATGGAAAAGATTGCCGAGTGAACTTGTCTTTTTCACACTCGTAAATTGGATTTTAAAAGACATATATTTGGCACAAGTTTACCCCTTTTTCACACCAAATAGACTACAAGACATAAGAAAGGATATTTTTTGGCATTAAGTTTTGATTTCATCTCATGCCCTCGCTTGCAGTATTGAGCCTTTAGTTGGTTCTTGCTTTGTGTTATAAACTGTTGCCTACGCAGTTTTGCACCCTCAACCAAGAAGAGCCTTATTTATATCCTTCGCAATTTGACACCCTATACCCTAGAGGAAACATCACCTCGAGTATCCATCTCCCGCATGCCTTTCCTTGCATTAAGCATAGGTATGTTCCACTGTTGGAACTAGTTTTTCATACTTGTGACACTCGTTTCCTCCTCTGTATCATGGCATTAATTTGTTATGAAAAAAAAAAACACGGGCGGGAAGGGAGTACTATATTATAATTGACAACAGTCGTGTCACCTTTGAACAGAGCACAAAATTATTGAGTCCTTGTGTCATCATAATTTTGGGTTTTAGCATGGCCTTAGGAAGTTGATCTCGTTACAGAGTTTTCTCTACCGACTGGTTACTCTTCTAGTCCCTATAGAGAACGTTATTGATGCCTCCTGCATCTAATAGTCACATCATTGAGTCTATGCTGTCGGAGTCCATCATATGTCTCGTTGTCTTGTTCAAAGGAAGTATCATTGTTCAAAGGAAGTATCACAATCTGTGACACCAACTCATCAGAAATATTGACTTTGCATGTTGGACATACCCTCAGTTTGTCTCAGAATCACATGATACTATTGTCTCATCATGCACCCTGGCCCTACTTGCATCATCGGTAGGTCACCTTGAACCCAACAATCGACATTTCATCATTGGTCATTGACTTGGTGGTTTCCCTGGTGTTCGACGGCAAGACATCTATTCACACTTTGGGATTCATGCAGTGTTTTAGATTCCATTAGCCTTATTGATGGTCTCCTCACCTTTGTTAGCAGTTTTCATCATTGGCTACTATTCAGAGGGTCTTTTTCATGTACCAATTTCATTTGATACACACGAAAGACACACAGGGTCGTTGGCTCATGAACATGTTCTTCGTCTGATCTCCACCAAATCATGAAGCTCCTACTTTGTTCCTCATGTTGAATGATGAGATATGCCTTAATGCTCTCCTTTCAGCGGGTCTCTTTCCATCAAATTCAACTCATCTATTCTGGATATGGGACCTAGAGTTTTATGAGTACCTTGAGGCTCGAAGTCATTAGTGGAAGTCTCTCTCTCCATTGACAGATGGGAATACATCAATGTCTCTAGATCAATGGATTTCTCAAGTGTTCGACAATGACTCCTTTATTCACACTTGTAGGAATGTACTCGGTGCCTTGATACCTACTTTCATTATTGGTAGGCTATCTCACATTTGTTAACGATAGACCTCAATGACCGATAATCAAACGATGTTTCATTATGTTCGATCTCAACTCCTTTATTCACATGATGTAGACTTGCACCCTTGGCGAATAGTGTAGAAGACTTGAAGACATCACTATGTGGCCGCAACTTTCCTAAGCTGTTGCTTCCCTTTCATTGGACCAACACCTGTTCGACTTTAGTGATCATGGGAGATCATATTGTACTTCATGGTATACATATATCTTCAGATTGATTTTTGAGACTGGTTTTCACTGGGCCTTGTTCGTGACTATGACAACTTTTGGCATATAACCACAATTGTATCTACCTATTCATGGCCACAAACACTTATTTGGTATATTTTCTGCATGGATCTGCATTGTATTCTTGGTAGCCATGTATGCAAAGTCAGTACATAATGTAATATGCAATCGATTTCATCTAGCTGGTTTTCTACCACTCCACTCTTGGGTTATTCATAATGTATTTCAGCCATCAAAGATACTCCTCTGATCTCACACATTAGGGGGCATTTGTTATAGAAAGATTTTCCTCATCATTTCTATCTTGCACAGAGGGCCTTTTCCCATTTCCCTATGCAGACTTATCATCCTTTTTTGATGAATCCATAGCTAAAAATATACATTTTTCCACATATATGTGCCCTATTAGCTATACAACAAGATATATGCAGGCTTCTCCACTACAGCCCGTGTACATTGGGATTTGTGCCAGAAAATACAAAAATGGATTTGGGTTTCCATGTCACGATAAGAGATATCTGATCCTTGGCCTTCCATATACTAGAAATGTTCCAACTCGGTCCTTCAGTTGCATTTTGAAGGCTATAAGAGAACAATTTCGAGCTATGGAAAAGAGGAGAAAGCATTCAACTTTGAGAGAAAAGTTACTCTAGAGAAATTACTTCATATTGAGTCTGCATCCATTTTTCCCTCAAGTCTGAACAAAGTGTTCAACCCCCAAGATATTTCCCTATTGTTGAGAGAACCTCATTGTCTCTCTCCTTTGAGCTTGCCTTTCACTAGTACATATGACCAAATTTGCAATGGTTTTTCATTGATATTGCCACACTTATCCGTCGCAATTTCCACGAAAGCCGAGATTTTTTTTCATCGTAATAATTTCGTCGCTATATCCACGATCCAGGTGTGCGTGGAAACATCGATGAAGTAAGTGCTCCACGTGTCACCACCTTCAAGATCGATTAACCCTATGAGTTGTCGCAATTACGATGAAATTACGTCGCAATAACAACGAAGAAGTGTGGCAATTACGACGAAAATTCGTCGCAATTGCGACGAAAATTTCTTCCAAGACAATAACTTACGACGCAGATGCTGAATGTGTGACGCAAAACTGTCGCCAATTGCGACGAAAATATGTTGCAATATCGATGAAAATATATCTCAAGACCAAACTTACGACGTAGATGCTGTATGTGCGATGAAAATTCATGGCAATTTGCGACGAACTTTCATTGCTATTGCGATGGGTGTGGTAAAATACAAAATTTGTTTCTGACAAACTGTTTTCAATATTGTGACGATGGCTTTAAGTTTTAAAAAATAAACTTACAAGAGATATGGTATTACCATATTGTATGCTATATTACAATGTAATATGGGATTACCATTTTACATTGTAATATTGTAATGCCATATTACATTGTAATATAACATTACTATTACACTATAATATTGTAATATTGTATTATATTGTAATATATATATCCCCTACAAATAATCAAGGCACTAATCAACCAAATATTGGAAGCATGTCATGTTATCATGAAGTTGGATTAGAAGTAATGATACCAATATGACAATATACACAAAGAATAATTTGGAATATTACTTTCAAAAAAGCACATGGATTGCATGAGTGAGTCATTATGCAATTTATATTACACAATAATATGACAACACTTCTAAGATTGAAGGATGATATCTTAAGACCATTTCCCGAACTTGTTTATTGTAGCCTCCTTGGATGATATTTTGACTTTTATCAAGATTTGGGAAGATCATTTGAAACATTTGGAGATGATATTTTTAACCCTTCAACATAATTAATTGCAAGCCAACATGAAGAAATATGAGCTTGGAAAACAATTATTGTTGTGTATGGATTTTGTAGTTAGAGTATGTGAATTGTGTATTGACCTAAGAAATATAAAATTCATTGTAAATTGGTTGATCCTAGATAATTTAATTGAACCAACGTAATTCACGGGGTTAGCAAATTATTTAGGAATGAAGTGTCTCTTCAATGCACATTAGAAAAGGCAAGTATAAGCTTTCAATTCAATGCAGTTGAAAACCAAGTAACTGAAGCTTTAACTTGAAAGAATTGTAATGCATCAATATTAAATCTAATGGAACTTGCAATTTCATTTGAAATCAAAGAAAATATCGCATGATACATAATGGCGGAACCTTTGATACAATGAAGGAGTTGGATAACATAACACTTGAAACTTTTGTTGGTGCAATCATAATATACCCAAATAAGATAAGGAATTGTACATCATAGTTTAGGCATTGAAGTACTACATGAATTATTTGTTGGGAAAACAAAAAAAAATGAACTCAAATCATAAGCTTTTATAATCCTTGTCAATTGATCCAAGTCACAACAAAGCCCATACTTCATGTGAATGGTATCCTGCAACATTTTGATTCAGTAATCAAGTATGATAAATATATACAAAACCACATGGTCAATTTCCTTTAAAACCTTTGATGTTTTTATTTGAACATAGCTCTAAAGTTAAACTCTTATGTACTTGAAGAATATAAGGGATTACCTACATCTAGCTCAAATTTTGGAAAATGGTTAAAACCTTACAAAACTTGTATATATATATGAAAGTCTCGAGTATTTGAGATGATTGTATGCTTGAAGGAGGATTAAAGTATAAATTTCATAATTTTGTTGTTAAGAAAGGAGAGCTAAGAATAAGCTCATGTGGGAAGATTGAAGCTGTAAAGTCGATATACATTTTAGAGTAAACAAGACTAAATAATATGGTAGTTTTTATACCATGTTGAAACATGAAAACAAGATGCAATTATCTTCTTCACTCATGTAAAGTTGCATTTTGGAATATCTACATTTATCATGTGTATTAGATATAATAGATTCTCAGGAAACTTTTAATCCACACTCTAGATAATAATGTATATAAGTTGAAGAAAAGTCTATCCTTTATTTACAATTGTATGGGTATCCCAAGCATATAAATCAAACATAGGTTCATTTGTTGTGAGGCTATAACATCCCAATATTTGGGAAGATTGTTTGTCATTTATATATATCATTGTTAATTGCACAATCCAAGTCACAACAAATCCCAGACTTCATGTGAATGTTATCCTGCAACATTTTGATTCGGT
>ML806924.1:367962-397832 GCA_009831015.1 Picea engelmannii | reverse complement strand
GTTATAAATGACAACAATGGGTAATGAATAAATGTTGAATGCTAATTGATGAGTTTTTGTGCAAGAGGGAAGTTTTGGGAAAAAGAGCCCCACACTCATTCACCCCCCCTCTAAGTGTGGTAGGTGTGTCCAACAGTAGTTGTTGGGAAAAATATTCGACCATGAGACCTCATTTGAATCCTAGTTGTTGGGTTCCCCAACCCTTCTTTGTCGTTGATGTGGATTTATTTGATTAAATAGGACAATCCTAGTAATATCCACCTCCTCTCTACCACCATCCCTACACCTAAGTAGTAAAGAATCCATTTTTTGTCGGTATAAACAACATCATTTACGACACAACGAGATATGCACAAAATCAAATTGGGCACACATCACAACATCCCATCTACAATTTTGTAGACATATAGCTCCACTGCATAGCCAAATCATGCAACCATTTCTTCTTCGGCTCCAAAAATTGTTGCTATCACTATCTCTCTCCCAATGAGCAAAAAATTGGAACCATCATCCTTCACTTACCAACAATTGTGGGTCTGCCATCAACAAGACTATGCCTCAACCAATAGATCGAGTATGATTTGTTTTTCATGACAACGTCAACAACATATGCAATGCAACAACAATGGCATATTATCTCCCTCTATGGGTTCAAATACCATACCACTCTCGTAATAGAGTCCAGGTCTACCATGCTTTGATCTACCATCTTGGAAATTCTCAAGCCACTTTTGTGAGAGAGTCTAGGCCAACCTGTCTCTGATGCCACATGTTAAAAACAAAGAGAGATTAATAGCATAAGATAGGCACAAAAGCACATAAAAAGCACACATAAAACCAATGTTTACCTTGGAAACCCTTAACTAGGAAAACCAATACTCAAGATATATATCTTTATTGACCTTATCCAAGTTGTCCAAACAACAAGCCGCTTGAGGCATCTCACAATGGATTTCTTCAAGCCCTTAAATAGGATTCATCAAATACCATGGTCTCATAAACCACCAATGGTAAACCCATCAATTATTGTATCAAGGTTATATTATCTACTCTATGAATGAGTCAAGATTAACCCAACATCAATAAAAAGAGGAGAATAAGGCTAGAAAGTACCAAGTATGTCTTGTTTAATATTTGTTTTTTTCATAGACATATTTATGGCATGTTTCTCTAGTGTGTTGGATGATCAAGTGATAAGCATACATTTCCAACCATGCCCTTGAACCAATGACATCTTGTTTTATCTTCTCCTAATGGGGACTTGAATTCTTGGTTCTATTTCCCCACCTTCTTCTACTAGTCATACTTTTATTCTTACTACTACTAACATTTTCACTAGGTGGCCTAAATTTGTCCTATTAAAAAATTCTAAGGTAGAGTAGGTTATCTTCTTTTTGAAAGAACATATATTTTATCACTTTGATCTACCCCTTGAAATTATTAGTGACAATGTTGGTGCCTCTATGTCTAGAGAGGTTTTGACACTGTCAACAATACAATGTAATATGATCAACTTACTTCCCTTATTATTTGTAGAGAAATGGATTGGCCAAATCCACCAATAAAAATTAGACTAATAACATTAAATAATTGTATTCTTACTACTACTAACCTTTTTACTAAGTGGTAAGAAGTTGTGCCATTAACAAATGCTAAGATAGAGAAATTTGTCTCCTTTTTGCAAGAGCATGTATTTTCTTGCTTCGATCCACCCCTTGAGATCATTAGTTACAATAGTGGTCCCTCTGTGTTTGGAGAGGTTTTGAGACTTTGTCCACAATAAAATTTAATATGTTCAACTTCCTTCCCTTATTCTCTGTAGGAAAATGGATTGGCTAAGTCCACCAATAAAAATCTAATTAAGATCATTAAACACATTATTGGTGACAACCCTTATGAATGACACTTACAACTAACACACCTTGTTAGTTGATANTTTCATAGACATATTTATGGCATGTTTCTCTAGTGTGTTGGATGATCAAGTGATAAGCATACATTTCCAACCATGCCCTTGAACCAATGACATCTTGTTTTATCTTCTCCTAATGGGGACTTGAATTCTTGGTTCTATTTCCCCACCTTCTTCTACTAGTCATACTTTTATTCTTACTACTACTAACATTTTCACTAGGTGGCCTAAATTTGTCCTATTAAAAAATTCTAAGGTAGAGTAGGTTATCTTCTTTTTGAAAGAACATATATTTTATCACTTTGATCTACCCCTTGAAATTATTAGTGACAATGTTGGTGCCTCTATGTCTAGAGAGGTTTTGACACTGTCAACAATACAATGTAATATGATCAACTTACTTCCCTTATTATTTGTAGAGAAATGGATTGGCCAAATCCACCAATAAAAATTAGACTAATAACATTAAATAATTGTATTCTTACTACTACTAACCTTTTTACTAAGTGGTAAGAAGTTGTGCCATTAACAAATGCTAAGATAGAGAAATTTGTCTCCTTTTTGCAAGAGCATGTATTTTCTTGCTTCGATCCACCCCTTGAGATCATTAGTTACAATAGTGGTCCCTCTGTGTTTGGAGAGGTTTTGAGACTTTGTCCACAATAAAATTTAATATGTTCAACTTCCTTCCCTTATTCTCTGTAGGAAAATGGATTGGCTAAGTCCACCAATAAAAATCTAATTAAGATCATTAAACACATTATTGGTGACAACCCTTATGAATGACACTTACAACTAACACACCTTGTTAGTTGATATGAAAACAACTAAGATTAGTACTAGTGATACATTTTTTAGATTGGTCTAAGGGAAAGAAGCAATCGTGCCTATTGAATTGGAAATTTCCCATTACCATTTACCCTTCTAGACTATGGAATTAGACAATAGTCTAATAACTCAAATATGTAATGCAATAATGGATTTGGAAGAGTAGTGATATTTTGCATCATGGAATCTAAAGAAGAGACAGGGTATTGTTATAAAATATCATGATGAGAAGGAAAGGGCTAGGTCATTTAAATTCAATCAAAGAGTCTTTCTATAGGATTTTGTGCATGAAGACAAAGGTAAGCATGCTAAATTCCAAAAGCTATGGCTAAGACTTTTTACTATCACTTAAAATTTGTTGAACAATGATTTATGGTTAAAGGATACCTAAGGGATATTATTTTCCCACAATGAATGGTTTTTTCCTTAAGAAATTTTACTCAGTTGAAATAACATAGATGTAAGACTAACAAAAAAATACAAAATCCCTGAAAAAATTGGTTGTTCTACATTTTGCATTTCAATTATGTTTTTAGTCTTTTAATTTTTCTTCTTATGCATATGCATTTATTGTTTTTCGGTTTATCATTTTCCATTTTGAGTTAGCCAAAGTGCATTGCATTTACTTCTTATCATTGCCCAATAATATCCATGCACAACTAATACGACCTCAAGAGTGTTTCCTACTCCACTTAATTGTATAGTTTTGTTGGTTTATCTCTAACATGGACTATATTAGGTTATGACATGGCATGTTACATCATGAAACAAAAGAAAAATTGTTAATGGGTTCCTAATGTTTAGCTTGGGAAATTTTGAATGCTTCACAATAATGTTTAGGATTCCCAGTCCTTCTTCATGATCTCTTTTCTTCACCCATTGCAAAACATTATCCTAACTCTACCCATTCACTATTTTTTTCAGAGATGGATATGAATTCTTATACATGCCTCACTATCATTATCTAATTTATTCAAGTTTGTTTGTTTTAATATGCTCACATTCTGAAACGTCCCATATCTTACCAAATTATAAGATGTTACAATTTAAATGTTGCATGAAGTAGAAACTCAACTAATGTCTCTAGATGTTGACCTTAAAGATGGTCAACATAATTACAATTGTTAAATTAACATAGTTACCAACTTGACAAGAAATGTGACTTAAAAATGAGAACTCTAGCCCTAAAAATCCATATTTTTATGTCAAAACAACAAAATCAACCCTCATAATGAAAAATGGTGCTTCTAGAATCACCACCTTTTTTCTCAAGGTTAAAATTACATGTTTGAAGCTATGGCCGTGACACCCTATACTATTGTAGACCAAAACCTTAAAATTGACCCTTGAATTTAAAAGTGGCACTCCTAGAATCACCCCTTTTTTTTAGAGTTAAAATCATGACTTGTTTCAAAACCATGAGACTTGAAATCGATACCATTGCAACCAAAACCTTAAAAGGAACCCCCTAATTGAAGAAAAAAAAAGAAGGGAAAAATTCATGATTTAAATTTAATTTTAAAAATATATATTCTCTTTTCAATTATTATTTTTAAATCGCCAAAAAACCAACTTAAAAATCAAACAAATTATAATTAAAAAAAAATATATTAATAATAATTAAAAAAAAGCTTTAAAAACAAATTAAAATAATAATAATAATAATAATTAAAAAAAGGGGGCAGCGGGAGCGGGATGGGTCATTTATGACTCTGGGGGAAATCATGAATTCATCTACGCTTGGGGGATTGGAGTTGTAACAAACAATCAAGCATAGGCATACAATGTTTTTCAAGGATTGTCCATTGCCATCAACTTGGGGATAAGAGAATTGATAATCATCAGGGATTCAAGGATTATTGTTAAGTCTTTAACACAGAAGGAACCTCCAAGGAATTCCAACTAGCTTTGATCCTGAACAAAATAACAAAACTCACTCAAAAAATGAACAAATTCTCCCTTTTTCATGATTTACAAGAAAATAATGGCAAGGTAGACAACCTAGCTAAAGAAGCCTTTGTCCTGCCTCAAGGAACATTGAAAAATGGAGGTGTTTTGGATGCTTGGTACCTCGTCAAAAAGGTCTATCCAAGAAGTACACATTTCATTTAGCTTAGCATCTGCCTTCAACTACATGCTAGGTGTTGTTGGGACAAAAAAACATCATTTAGGGCAACGTTCTAACATAAGTCGGAGCCATTGTATGTGATTTCTGAGTAGACTATAGATTGTCCAATCATCAAAGTATACAACCATGGTTTTGTAGATGTACTCTTGGAATGATTTAACCAATTTTCTTGTAAAAAATGGTTGCCGCGTTCTTTAGTTCGAATGGCATGACTCTATAGGAAAAAGATCCAAATTCTGATACAAAAGTTGTTTTTTCCTGATCTTCTTTTGCAATTGGCACCTGGTTATATCCTGAAAATCCATCATTAAATGAATAAAATTCATGACCAATGACTTCGTTTATGATTTCATCAACAAAAGGGGTGGGGAACAGATCTTTCATAGTCTGTTTGTTCAGTCCACGAAAGTTGACACAAAATCTTAACTTCTTTGGATCATGCTTATGCGGTTGTACCACCATCAGACTCGCCCATTCTCCTTTATCGATAGGATAAATAATACCTACTTGTAACATTCCTTCGATCTCCTTTTGAACGATCGGTTTGTACTTATGGGCTAACTTGTATGGTCGCTTTTTAATTGGTTTTTCTCCTAGGACCAGTTCGATCTTCATTTCTCCTATTTCCTCTACAAGTCCTTTCAGGTCCTTGTAGTCATGTGGAAAAACATCTTGGTACTCTTTTAATATACTGACTATGTCGATTGTTTTCTTATCAGACCAATAATCACCTACTCTCACCATTTTTGGTCAGTCATCATTTGATATGTCTAATTATTTCGTTCTTATTTATTCATACATCCATTCTCGTGGCTTTGCTTTGTCGATATGACATTCTCATTCTTCAATTTTCGTAAAGCTTTTTGAAAAGTCGATTTTTTCTAGGTCCTCTTTGTGTTCTGTGGCTATACTTAATAATGATTTCACATGATTCTGTAATGTTGGATGGTATTTATTCCATTGGAGGATCTGTCCTGGCCATTTTGTGTTCTCCATATCAATCCTCCGAGCACTCAAGATTCCCTTGTTTTCTACCAACACCAAGTTGCATGTCAACGTGGATCCTTCATCGACCGACATCTTTGCTTTATCTTTCTATTGATCTGGTGAAGGACTTTCTAATTTTTTATTTTATTTGATTTGTTGTGTCTTTCAAGTGCTCCTCTACGGGATTAAATTCGAAGTCTTGGACAAACTTTCTTTTGATTTCAACCCAATTGGAGGTGTGACCACAAGCTTCTTCAATTTTGTACCATTTTCTTGGTATTTCGTCTAATGACTTGGGAACATATGGGGCCATACCCTTTCATCCTTTATCCAATTCTTCGCCATTCGCTTTTGCAATTTTGGATATGTTTTTTTGGGTCGTAGTTGAGTTTGAATGTAGGAATATTTGCATCTTTTGATAGTTTCTTGTTGTCGAATCTTTCAACGAAGTATGTCGACACAGTTGTCCGTGTTTTTAATCGAGGTTAATATGTTTCCCACCGTATTGCAGCCTGGTGTTATGAGGAAAATCTCTCTATGGCTAGGGTAAACCACAACTGATGAAAATGACTGCAGAAATCAACTCTCTTATCAAGTATGTTATGAAAACAAATATGCTAGCAAGACAAGATAAAATTCTACCTCGTTCAAACTTTCGATGAAGTCCACCATTGAGCACTCGACCCAAAGCAATACACCTGGCACTAGTCCTCAACAACCAATAAAAGCAAGCTTATGGTGATATTATATGATGTTAGCACATTCAATAGCATAATCCATTAATAAACATGACAAATACGCCCATGGAATAATAATTCAAATATTTGCAAGATATCAATTGGACGGGAAAAGAGTATTTCTATTAATATATGATCAACATAAGTGAAAATGTTACATAATTCCTTGTTGGCATGGTTCAAAACTGAGAAACTAAGTTCCTTCGAGCTGGACCTCCACCACTTCAATCCTCCACCAAAGGCAAGCTCATAAAAGATAAACAATGAAGTTCTCAATCAATAAGGGAAGATCTTGGGTGTTGAAAATTGTGTTCAGACCTAAAGGACAAAGGGATGCAGACTCAATATGAAGTAAATAATTTCTCCAGAGTAACTGTGCTCTCAAATTTGAATTCTTTCTCCTTCTTTCCATAGCTCATAATTGTCCCATTTATAGCCTTCAAAATGGAACTGAAGGGCTGAGTCGGAATGTTTCCAGTATATGGAAGGCCAAGGATCATAAATATTCTGTTGTGACATGGAAACCGAGCATTAATTTTCATTTTCTGGCAAAATCCCAATGTACGTGGGTTGTAGTGGCGCAGCCTACGTATACGCATGTTGTATAGTAGGCAAGATACGTACATGTGGAAAATTATGTATCTTTGGCTCTATATTTTACAAACAAGGATGATAAGTCTGCATAGGGAAATGGAAAAAGGCCTTCTGTGCAAGATTTCATAGGGTGAGGAAAATATTGCTATAACAGATTCCCCCTAATGTGTGAGGTCAGAGGAGTATCTGTGATGGCTGAAATACATTATAAACAACGCAGAAATGGAGTGATGGGGAACCATCTGGATGAACTAGTTGTTCATTACATTATGTACTGACTTTGCATACATGGCTGCCAATAGAATTACACTGCGTATCCATGTGAAAATATACCAAACAAGTGTCTAAGGACATGAATAGGAAAATATAAATGCAGTTACATGCCAATGGCTATCATAGTCACGAACAAGGCCCAATAGAACCAATCTCAAAACCAATCAATGGAGTACAATCTGATCTCCCATGATCACTGAAGTCATATAGGTGTTGGTCCAATGGAAAAGAAGCAACAACTCAAGAAATCTATGGCCACATATTGATGTCCTCAAGTCTTCTACATAATCTGCCAAGGGTGCAAGTATACATCATGTGAATAAAGGAGTTGATGTTGAACACAATGAGACATCATTTGATTACTGTTCATTGAGGTATACTGTTAACAAACATGAGACAAACTACCAATAATAAACGTAGGTATCAAGGAATCAATTACATTCTTACAAGTGTGAATAAAGGAGTCGGTGTTGAACACCTGAAGAATCCATCGATCAGGAGACATTGATGTATTCCCAACTGTTGATGGTGAGAGATCCTACCACTAATGACTGCAAGCCTCAAGGTACTCATAAGACTCTAGGTCTCATTTCCAGACTAGATGAGATGAATTTGATGGAAGGAGACTCATTAAAAGGAGAGCATTAAGGCATCTCTCATTAGTCAGCACGAGGTACAAAGCAGGAGCTTCATGATTTGGTGTAAATCAGACTAAGGAAAAAGACCCTATGAATAGAAGCCAATGATGAAAACTACTGACAAAGGCGAGGAAACCACAAATAAGGCTAATGGCATCCAAGACATTGCACAAATCCCAATGTGAGAATAGATGTATTGTCGTCAAACACAAGGGAAACCATCCAGTCAACGACCAATGATGAAGTGTCGACTGTTGGGTTCAAGGTTACATACCAATGATGAAAGTAGGACCAAGGTACATGTTGGCATAGGGGCAGACCCAGGGTTCAATGCTACAACAACGCATCAACAAAACCCTAACTACCAGCCCTTTCAGCAACACCTGAGAAGTAGATGAAGTCTCATCTGAAGTAGAGGCAGGGGTGGTTGCAGGACTCAGATGTATGCAACCTTAGCTAGCACACAGATCTGTGATGCTAACACTTAACAAAGCACTCAATAGTTAACATTCATCAATATCCAGTCTTAGTTACAATGCAGTTAAACCCTAATCATAGTATCACAGTATTCAACCAGATCTAGCACTTAGCATAAAGGAACAGATCAAATATACCATATTCAAGCACTAATCATATTCACATAGGTTAGATCTATCATTCATTCACATTAGTAAGCACAAAGCATCTACAGATATATCTATCATTCATATATATCAAAGCACTAAGCAAGCTAACATATAAACACATCAACACATCGCACAAAGCAGAGCAACACAACATGTGCGTGGTTCACCCCCACCCTGGGGCTACGTCCACCAACTCTTTGTCTTCTTTATTATCTCTGGTCAAGCTTCTTATAGGCACATAGCATCCAAGTTATACTCCGCAGAAGACAGGAAATTTGTGCACACTCCGCCAGATCCTCCTTCTTCTCGTTAGGGTATAACACCAAGCCTTCACACAATCTCTTACAATTACTTGCACTAGCCTTGCAAGCCTTACACAGTATGCATAAAGCATTTACAACTCTTGATCACATAGATCCAACTCTAGAAATCAACCATTTTCTACTCACTACATTGCCTTAGCATCTATTTATACATACAAAATAGGCCTAAGCATGGGTAAACCCATGGGCCGACATCCCATACCATTACATAATCTTGAATCCCAAAAAGGGCCTTAAAAGGGGCCGAGATCCCATGATCTCCACTTCTTCTTACTCTCCACCTTTGAAATCCCGTCGAAGTCCCAAAAATAGGTCAAACATGACCAAGGCTCCTCAAAACTTGGTTAAGGGCCAACAAGCCCCCAACACTCACCTGTGACTCGTCCCGAGTCACTCTGATCTAATTATTTCTGCTTCAAAATCTTCAAGCTTGGCTCGATATGCTTCGAATTGTTTTTGTGTGATGGCCTCTTGTTCAACGAACTGTTGTATGACTGCTTCGTTGACAAGTCCTTCTAGGTGTTGTTCAACTATAATGATGACTTGATCTAGTTCCGCTCATTGGCCTTCAATATTTGTGAACATTTGGTAAGCCTTATCCTATACAGGTTGGAGCCTTTGAGTCACTTCCATGAATTTTCTCTAGATAGTGTGGACCTGCTGCTGGGCAGTGCATTGCTCATGGGATCACTTCATTCTTTCCACAACTAGGAAGGGCTTCAACTGCGCTTGTATTGTCTCTGCTTGATACTTTGCCTCTTGGATTTGCAACTCCAGTTCCTTCAGTTATGGATTCTCAGTGAGTTTCTCATAGGTCTAGGCATTGTGATCAGTGATTTTCTTACATTCCATGGTGAGGGCTTTGATTCTCTCAACTGTTCTTCAAGCAGTTGCTTCTCTTTGATCCATCACATCCTGTGGGGTGTTGGGTACTGTGCGGAGCTCTAAGTCTTTTATTATTTGTTGTAGTTGTTGGATATCTTCTGTGAGTTGCTCTACTTGATGAGTGACTTGATCTTCTACTTGTGGCTCTAAGCCTGTCACAGAGTGGAGTGCTCTTTTGACTGCTTCCTTCACTTCGAGTTTCTCTGTGAGACACTGTTCTTTTTCTTGTTGCAACTGTAATTTATCTTCTTCAAAATTTTCCTAGAGAGAAACCTTATCCTCTTCTACAACTCTGCGTTGTTCTACAAGTATGCCTTACACTTGCTTCAAGGCCTGGGTGTATTGCTCTGTTTCTTCTTGAGCGTGACAAAGGCGAGCTTTGACTACATCAACTATTCGATGGAGTTGGGATGGATCATCTCCCAACTCTGGTTCTCCTGATGGCAGGGGCCCAGTGGAGACTGCACGACTAGACTGAAGGGCCTGTTGTACCCCTCGGATTTTGACCTCAATTCTATCGTACATTTCCTCCTACTTGGCTTCTTGTTTCTCCATGATTTCCAGTGAAGCATTGTTTAGAGCTACGATGATGAAGTCAAAATTATTGGAAGTAAGCACAATCTTCATCTTGGTCATGATGTCTTTTGATTTCTTCCAGGAAGAAGGTTTCAGGGGAGAAACCTTCCTCTTCTTCAGGGGATCAACCTCATTTCTGGGTGGTGTTACTTCACCTTGCTTCTGTTAAGCTCCCTTTTCATTTATCTCTTCTACTTCTTCATCACCCCCTCGGTCAAGTGATACTGAAGTAGTCTTTCCTGAGGCATTGCTTAAATCTTGGACCTATTCAGTCTTCTTCGTTTTGCTAGGCCCGGGTGTATCATGTTCTTTATGTGTGGTCTCTGGGCTATCAGGGTCAGATATCTCTACAGGGTCTGTGGGAATAAGGATTTCTATGGACTAGTCCTTAGTGATCTCCTCCAGGTCTTCTTCTGTGAGTTTGTAGTACGACTGAAGCTTCTCCTTATGTTCATTGGCTTGCATTGTTATGTAGATGAAGTGTTGATCTACACAGAACTTCATTAGGGGTCATAACCTTTGTAGGGTGTTCGGATTCATGTGAGGTTCAAATTTGATGGATCTCTTCAGATGAAGGTAATATGTATGAAAAACAACGTTCGACTGCCACTGTTTGTTCATATCACTCGAGTACCAGAGTGTGGTGAACTTCGAATAAAGAAGTTTGAACGGTTCAATATCCAGAAAGGTCACACCTTTCAACATCTCCCAGGAAACAAAGGTGATGAGGATCAGGAGCCAGCTAAAGTGAAACTTGAGCCCTGATCCTGTGCTTCACGTTAGTCTAGTTCTAGTTGATTAACTAGGTACTTCGTCCAGTTCATTTGCAGGCCTTCCATGCACTTCCCTGCGAGGTCAACGACAAATCTTGTGACCTGCGTAGGTATGTTCTTCCTTACTAACTTTCCATATATTAACTAGAAGGCTAGGCGCACTGCACCATTCTATATGGAGGCTACCTTGTAGCCTCGCATCCCCTTTTCAACATCGTTGTATGTATCTTTGATATTCTGTGCTAGTGCACGATTTGTGGCTTTTCCTGGATAGAACTCTTGTGGATCGGGTCCTTGCATACTTAATCCGGTGATCCTATGGATCAATGTTGGATCGATTGTAATGCAGCGGTCTAGTCATAAGTAACCACCATGGTAACAGGAAAGTAATAGCTTGACACAAGCATTCACTTCCTGGTGCCTTCTGAAGTGTGGGATTTTCCTTATATTTAGCAGGGTGGACTGTGGGAGGTTCATCGTCCACAGCTGGGGGATTATCTTTGAGTACTTCCCCTTCGTCTTGGTCAAGTATTTATACAGGGAGAGCATGCTATAGTTCTTTCGATCTCTGAGGTTGAATTCACTGGCCTTCAACACTGCGATCTTGTCCTGTTGCGTGAAAACTGCGTGTATCCCTTTAAGGAGGTATGCAGTAACCATGGAGTACTCTAAATCTCTTTGCACACTATCTCGACTCACTGCACTGGCCAGAGGCAGGATGTAATTGGGCAATATGGTCGGGATCAACTTCACATTTTCCAGGTCATATCTATGTTTGGTTCTCTTTTCTGTGGATGGTCGGGATGATCCATCTCCATGAGCAGTCGACAGAGAGGCTTGCACTCCTCTTGTCGATGACTCTTGAATACTTGTAGACATTTCTCTTTCACACATTACTCTTTCAGTCATTAGGTCAATGAGAACTTCTTTAACAATTTTCTTTGCAACACTAAGCTCATCTGACATGCACGCTCGTGGTTGAATATCTCAGGTTCAAAGAGTAACTAGTCAATGGAGCAGGATGGATGGAAATAACACGATGATCACTATGCAAAATCAACTAGTCTACCGATTCAGATTCACGATTAGCAAAAGTGTTCTCGTTCCATGGCGTGACATGATAAATAGATAACTTGGCAACGAATCTCTTGAAATAGGTGAGAAGCCTTCATTAACTCAGTTTTGTCATGGCACAATCCCAATGGTTTGGTGGTGAACTTTCTAATCATAAATTTATTTCTACATATTCGAGGCGTCAGTCTAATGATTATATTGTTCCCAACGGCTATATTGCTTCGTCATGACGTTGTTCTGATATCCTAGCGAAGTTCCAATTTTGCAAATTTTCCTTCTGCGAAGTTCCCTCTGGAACCTTCTGTAACTTTGGTCTTAGCTCTCTTCTTACTTAGTTTTTAGGCCTTCTTTCCATTGAGCTTTGTCTTGGTATTCATTTTTCCATTCCGATTCTTATCTTCTTTTGGCAGAGTAACTTTGCATTGTTGATATTCTTTCCTAGAAATCAGGGGTAATACTTCATCTGTATCTGGAATAGGTACTTCAGTATTTTGTGGGTCTTCTAGTGTTCTTCCCACTTCGACATCCAAGTATCTGGTTTTAAATAGCTTTGCTTGGTTTTGTTGTTCTTCAATCAAGTGCGCGATCCTCCTAGTCACGAAATCTTTTAACTCTTATTTCTTCTTCTCTAAGATTTTTTCTTCTTTCCTTTTGGCTTGATCTCCTTCAATCCAAGGTTTTCCTAGTAACATAGAAAATGGAGCATTTTTCTCAATAAATTTAACAACTTCAAATTCTTCCTCTATTGAAGTTGCATGAGCAGTCATAGATATCTGGGTAAGTCTTTCACATAAGTTTATCGGTTTTCCTTTGAATAATCATAATCCTCCCAATGAAAGAATTATAGCAGGCTTTCCTAGAATTTCCCAAGTTCCTTCTTTCATAATATTCACTTGTGTTTCCTCGTCCATAACACAGTCAATGTTGAAGTCTCCTATTCTTACTTTAATGCATTACTTTTCTTTGAAGATCTTTGATAAGATGATATGTCGGTGGTCATTCAGGTTTTCTTTCATCTGTAGCAATACTTTTTCTGATTCTTTCTGGGGTTCTATCATAATCTCAATTGCTTGACCTTTCTCGTGGTCTCCTTGTCTCATATTCATCCTTTCAATCTTGGCAATCATTCTAGGGCAATCCAAAACTTCATGGTCCATAGCTTTGCAACAGAGGCAACTAGGTCTTCTTTCAGGGCATTCCTTAGCAAGATGTCCTAGTTTTCTGCAACTGTAACAAAGAGTTAATCCTCTCTTTCTCTTAAATGATCCCCAACCTTTCCTGTACTGCGCACTAGGATCATGGTAGCTAACCTGCAAAAAAATAATTCTAGGATCCTGCATCCATTTGTTAGTCCAAACATTCTCTCTATGCATAGGTATAACATATCTTTCACTATTCTTATGAGATCTACTCATATCAAATCTTCTTTCATCTATCAATGCCCTAGTTTTCAAGCTAGGACAAATCTTATCAAACATACCTAGATCCATACTTTAGAAACAAAAAATTCCACTAATCTTATCTTCAACAGAGCACAAAGCTTCCAGAAATAAAACTTTTCAGTATTCTTACCTTTATCAGAGCACAGAGCTTGAAGATCTTACCTCTTTTCTTTAGATATTACCCTTCTTGGAACAAAGCTTCATAGATCAAATAGAATACTATGTACTAGAGCGACAGATCTATGCATAAATCTTTCACAATTTCAGGTCGGATTTTCACACAAAGTTTCTTCTTCCTCAGTTCCCAACAATCACAGTTTCAAGTCTCGACAATGGAACCATTTGTTGGCACAAGGGGTATACCCAGGGTTCAACGCTACAACAATGCACCAAAAAAACCCTAACTACTAACCCTTTCGGAAACACTTGCAAAGAAGATGAAGTCTCACCTGAGGTAGAGGTAGGGGTGGTTGCAGGACTCAGATATCTGCAACCTTAGCTGGGACACAGATCTGTGATTCTAACACTTAACAGAGGACTCATCATTTAACATTCATCAATATCCAGTCTTATTTATAGCACAATTAAACCCTAGTCACAATATTCAACCAGATCTAGCACTTAGCATAAAGGAATAGATCAAATCTAGCAGATTCAAGCACTAAGCATATTCACATAGGTTAGATCTAGCATTCATTCACATTAGTAAGCACAAAGCATCTACAGATCTATCTATCATTCATATATATCAAAGCACTAAGCAAGATAACATCATCAAAACATCGCACAAAGCAGAGAAACAAAACATGTACGTGATTCACCCCCACCCTGGGGCTATGTCCACCAACTCTTTGTATTCTTTATTATCTTTGGTCAATATTCTTATAGGCACATAGCATCCAAGTTCTACTCTGCAGAAGACAGGATATCTACATGCACTCCGATAGATCCTTCTTCTTCTCACTAGGGTATAGCACCAAGCCTTCACACATTCTCTTACAGTTACTTGCACTAGCCTTGCAAGCCTCACACAGTATGGAAAAATCATTTACAACTCTTGATCACATAGATCCAAATCTAGCGCTCAGCCATTTTCTACTCACTACATCACCTTAGCATCTATTTATACATACAAAATAGGCCTAAGCATGGGTAAACCCATGGGATAACATCCCATACCATTACATAATCTCGAATCCCAAAAAGGGCCCTAAAAGGGGATGATATCCCACAATTTCCGTTTCGTCTTGCGCTCTGCCTTCGACAGCCTGTCGAAGTCCCAAAAATAGGTCAAACATGTCCAAGGCTCCTCAAAACTTGGTCAAGGGCCAACAGTGCATGATAGGACTACAATATCGTGTGATTATGAGACAAACTGAGGTTATGGACGACATGCAAAGTCAAGAGTTCTAAGGAGTGGCTGACACAGGTTGATAGTCTTCCTTTGAATAACATCATGAGATATATGGAGGAATCTGGTGATGCAAGAGCATCTCTCCACATTAGCCAACCAGCGAGCACACCACGTCAGTGCATGCATTCAAGGATGAAGAGAGGCGCAAGCTTCATCTTCAATTTTGAAATTTGAATGTAATTAATGTTGTAGGTTGTTGAGCCATGGAACCGTGCCTTTGTGCAGGCATTAGAGTTGGTAGGCCTTAATGCTTGTAAGGCTGAGATCTAGATCCAATTTGTGGACTAGATAGCCCATTAAATGTAATTGAATAGGGTAGGTAGATTGGAGGGAAGAGATTGAAGAGCCCCTCATGTAAAAGATCAATTTTGATCTCATTTTGAGAGAGAGAATGAGAGTGGGTAAGAGTTAGAATCTATAAGTAGAGAGAAAGAGAGAAGGAGCCGAGACCTTGTCATGGTCCGCGCTTAGAAAACCTTGGTAAAGAGACATTTTGATTAATATAAACCAGATAAGTTTTCCTGCATATTGTCTGTGTTATGTGAATGTCTTTGTGTGTTCTTTATGCTGTAGATGTATGCTAGACATTGGCAGGGAGATGTTTGATTTCAGGTTTGAGAGGTCTTTGAGGCTTCACACCAGGAGGGTGTGACATAATGCTACGGGTTCTGATAGCTGTGCACAGAGGATGCATTTCTGAACTCTGCGGAGTCAGACAGAGGCATGCCAGGTGGGCACAGGAACTGGAATCATTCACTCAGAAGAAGACCTCAAGGTTGCTGAATACCTTGGAGGCAAGGCTATGTATAAGAGACACAGTTGCAGAAAGGAAATCTCTATGAGTTCTGTAAAGCTCTGCCAAGTGGGCATTGAGCAGGTGTAAGGAGGACATAGAAGGCAGAACTGCTGGATGTTCTGTAAGGAAATACTTTGCCAGGTGGGCATGGAGTAAGTACTTTGAGTGCATGAGAGGAACTCTGTTGAGTTCAGAAGAAGACAGAATCGCTGGGGAGTTTTGTAAGAGGCTTTTCTAAGTGGGCATTGAGCATATTTGTAGGGTTACTGAATACCCGAAAATACTCAACAATAGGTTGCTCGAGTAGATTGAGCACCAGGAGGGCCTCGTAATTCTCCATCTGCAGGAGAAGGAAATAATATTTATTCCCTTAAGGTTAAAGGAGCAGGAAAGCTCAAAAGAGACAACACCTTTGCGTGTGTGCAAAGACTCTGCAAGGAGTGCAGGAGTCATGGAAACCTCTTAAGGTTTCAGAGAAGCCCAAAGCTCAGGAGAGTTAGTGCTTTCAGTGCATAGAGCATAACTGCAAGGATTGTAGAAGCCAAATAACTCTTTGACGAGTTCAGAGTACCCAAAACTCAGGAGGAGCAACGTTTTCATATGCGCACAGACGAGAACTCACGGTTGTAGAGCTCACAGAAACGGACCAAAGGTCGAGGCCTTTGAGAATTTGAAATTCTTCCAAGTCTGGGAAGAAAGCGTGCGCATGCTCAGGAAGGAGGCACAACAACCATCAGATTAGGCTGAGGAAAAGTGATATGGACCGTTGAAAGGCTTCATGTCTAGGAGGTAGTGCAACAGAGAAGTGCACAGAAGAGACAGATCTAAATCGTCAGATCTGGGTTGAAACAGTCGACAGTTGTTAGATCTGTCAGAAGTTGCGTGGGGTTAAACCCTCGTAAGTAGAACAGAGGCGTGCCAGGTGGGCATAGAAGTTGAAAATCAACAATTGGGAAGAAAGACCTGTGAGGTTGCTGAATACCTCAGGAGGCAAGGCTGTGTATGAAGAAACACAGATGCAGATAGGACCCCTTATGAGTTCTGTAGAGCTCTGTCAGGAGGGCATTGAGCAGGTGCATTGGGTGCATAGAAGAGGACCGAACTATTAGAAGTTCCGTATAACTCTGCCAGGAGGGTATTGAGACAATGTGCAGACAGGCACAAGAAGAGAACTCTATTGAGTTCTGTATTTTGAAGGAAGAATCCACTGAGGGATCTTCGCAGGGTTGTTGAACACCATGGAAGTCTCAGCAAGAGGTTGCTTGAGTTAAGGATAGCCAGGAGGGCATCCCAATTCTCCATTTGAGGGAGAAAGGAAAAAGGATGAGTTTCCTTGGAGATCGAAGCTACAGAAAAGATCAGGACGGAGAGCACCTTTGTGTGCATGTGAAGACTGTGTAGGAATGTAGAAGTCAGAAACCTTTGAGGATTCGAGAAAAGAAGCTCAGGAGAAATAGCGCCATTGAGAGCGCAGGCGAGGACTCAGATTCGTGGAGCTCGCAGAGGAAAGGCAAAGGTTGAGGCCTTGGACACTTGGAATTTAACCAAGCATAGGAAGAAAGTGTTGAAGCTTAGGAGAGGCAGAACCATAGATCTAAGCCGACAAGGGTCGTTGGATTTGCAAGCAGATTCGTATTTTGGGGTTTCATAGGTTGAAGTCCCGAAATCTTTGCAAAGGGACTCGAGAAATCATGAAACGTGAAGGCCTAAAGGAACGAGAGGATCGTGTGGGCCACAGAAGATAGCAGGGTGGACAGGTGGCGCATTCTCGACACAGAAGTCAAATCTCGTTGACCATTTCGGGTTTTCATGGAATGAAGCCCCGAAACCTTTGAATTAGGAATCGCGAAATTGTGAAGTTTGAAGTTCCGACGGAGTGAGAGGCCGTTGACAGGTCAACCTTGTGAGTACATCAGAGGCTCGGTAAATCAGGTTTTAGAAATCGAGGGAATGAGTCGCTTGACATCGTGACAGCCGAAATCACGATAAGGAGAAATCCAAAACAGAGAGAGAAAGGGTCAATGTTGATTGTCTTTGGGTTTTCGGAGATTGAAAGACAAGACACTTGACCACTTGATTCATGGAAGTGCGAAGTCTGATCTCCCGAAGTAAAAGGGGGAATTTCATGAAGTTGATTGTGGGTGCAGATTTCCCGAAAGGGAAATAGAGGAGCCATTTTCAAGAGCTCTTCGGGCCAGTGTAAGGGGAAAGATCCTGTGCACGTGGACCTTCTGATCTACGGGTTGAGGGGGCTGTGTGGTGTGATCTGGCAGCATAGAACCAATGATAAAACCATGTGATGCATGAGGCATCAACAAAACTCTCTATAGGGACTGGAAGAGTAACCAGTTGGTAGAGAAGACTTTGTAACGAGCTCAATTTCCTAAGGCCATGCTAATCCCAAAATTATGATGACGAATGGACTCAATAACTTTGTGCTCTATTGAAAGGTGACATGAATGATGACAATATAAGATAATACTCCCTTCTCGCCCGTCTTTTTTGTTTTTTCGTAGAAAAATGAATGGTATGATACAAAGGAGGAAACGAGTGTCGCAAGTAATCAAAACTAGTTCCAACAGTGGAAGATACCTATGCTCAATGCAAGGAGATGCATGCAGGAGATGGACACTCAGGGGAATTTTTCCTCCTAGGTATAGGGTGTCAAATTGTGAAGGATAAAAATGAGGCTCTACTTGTTTGAGGATGCAAAAACTGTTGAGGCAAACAATTTATAGCGCAGAGCGAGAACTAGCTATAGGCTCAATACTGCAAGAAAGGGCATGAAATGTAATCACAACTTAACACCAAAAAAGTCATTTTTTATGTCATTTAATCTACTTGGTGTGGAAAAAGGATAAACTTGTGCTAAATAGACGTCCTTTCAGATCCAATTTACAAGTGTGAAAGAGACAAGTTCACTCGACAATATTTTCTCTTTTTGAAGACGAGTTGGAAAAGAGATTAAATTAAACTCAGTTGGGAGTCCTCGGGGTATAAGGCAACATGTTTCTGAGTGAGAAATGAGGCTTAGCATAAATTGATGTACTATCTATGAGGGACTCCCGGTCCTATGCAGAAAAAAATTCATGGGCACCAAATGAAGCAGAGGATCTAACTAGGGAACCCATGTTCAGTATGTCTCTATCAATTGATAACGACACTTCTTATAGCAGATGGAAGGTTTTGTGTCGCAACAAATGAGTTCATACCTAAGGCATAAAAATAGACAGTTATAAGATAATGCAAAAATGTATGATTGAATGGATACCTATCCTATATGTTGGGTAATGAAAATACCTACTCGCAGTGACGAACGGTCAACATAATGTTGAAATCCACAAGAATCCTTGGTGAAAACTACAAAAACCACCTCAATCCATCTTTATATTATTCCATTAGGTGAAAAAATTACTCAAAACTATAGAAAGTGGGTAAAAATAGTTATAAATAGTATCAAAAACCAAAAATTACTATGTCATTTAGATTTTTTACCCAAATAGTGAAAATTGGACAAAAATACATTCGCGATTCAACTGGTGATTGCGGGGGCATCAGGAAACGAAATAAAAAACCGTATGGACCAAGTAACTCTTCTTCCCTTCCTCTTCATTTCCAGTGGATTAAAATTTTAAATTAGGTTCCAAATTTTGAGAAATTTAGGGTGTAAATTGTGAAATTCGGTGTACGCGGGATGTCTCTTATTGGGTCACGTATACGATGGGTTTTACATGCCTTTGAAAACCATAGGGCATGTATCCCCAACCCTATATGTGACTGTAAGTGAATAAAATCATGTACAAGCACACAATCAATGATTTCTATGGTTTCTAACTGAAATTTTGGCTTTCCTCTGGTAGGATGGTTCTTGAATGGAGGGAAAGAGAGCACGAGGAGGTCAATCCAGCTGTGGATCGAGATCCAAGGGATCAAATGGCCTTGAAGAGATGTGGCTTATATAAATTTTGGGAACTCAAAGGGATGAGGGCCCAAGTGAGGTTTCTTGAGATGCTTGTGGGTTAATGGGATCCTGAGATTGAAAGCTTCAACCTCGATGGACAACCATTGAGGATTGAAGTAGAGGATATCTACTTTTTGAATGGATTATCACACTAGGGAGAGGTTTTAAACCTCAGATCATGGGGAGTAGGGAGCGGAATGAAAATAGAGGAGTTCATAGACACCCACTATGTAGCAGGGACTCTAAAAGTCAGAATTCAACTCCCTATTTGAGCGATAAACAATCTCAGCCTGAATATTGTTGTCCTCATATTGACCTGGATCATAGGTTCGGCTTCATTGCGCCAAGCATCGAGGTATCTCATGTTCTATGCAGTATAGTGCTTGAGACCCATAGTATATGACTAGTGTACCTCACAACTGGAAAATATGAAGAGCCAGTTAACAGAGTGCAAACAGGGAGTAAGAGGAATTTTGGGTTTGCCTCTATCTTATGTTGTTTCTTCTTCAAGTGGGTTCTAGGTTTGGGACCTAGAGTCAATATTCTTTCGAGAGGACCTCGTGATCCAACCATTGCATGGTGGACCGAGGTAATGAGACAACAGGGGGAGGTAGGGTGCCCACACCCTACAACGAGGATTTCTTCTACTAATGGCAGTGATAGGTCATTGCCCTAGATGACTATCCCTATGCAGGGAATGACTTATGAGGAGATCCATACATGTCACTCCCACTAGGGACCGCCTACGGTGACATAGGTATGCCAAATGTTTTTAAATATTTCATTTTTTTGTATTTTTGTATAGTGAAACAAAAATATTTTTGGATGATGCTTAAGTACTAACTAGACACTTTGTGTGATGCAGATGTGGGTCTGCAATGACCAAAAGGTCTTCCTAGACATCAACAAAGGAACTGGGGAGATGAGGCGATGGGAGGAGATGATGAGAGAGTCCTACAAAATGTGCAGAGAAAACTATCTCATTTGACTCATAGGATTCCCATAGTTAAGGTAGAGGATCTATCGGAAGCCATGCAGTGGAAAATAGTTGGTGTGCCCAGAGCATGGTTACGACTCTTTCAACATCTCAGAAACGTTGTAGTTTGTTACCATGACACACATATGGTGCCATAGTTGTAGATGTCATGGATATTGTAGTATTGACTGTATATGTGTATTGAGGGTATTATCCCCAATTTTGTACTATAAACACTATATTTTTGAAATATATATAAAACATGGATCTTTGGCTTTACTTATATTTTACAAAGTGTACATTGATGAGATGGTTTTCTTTTCTTTAATTATGTGACAAATGCCAATATAAAACAAAATTATCATAAGCATTGGATACATTATTAGAACTCCTAGGAATGTGATAATAAGTAATAAAATCAAATTGTCGTTCTAAAAGACATGCCCATAGGAATCATCAGAGTAAAGTAGGATCACGCACGTGGTAACTATCATTCAACTGACATACTACTAACTGGGAATCCAGGCGAACCTCTAAAGAGAGAATACCATGTGAGATATCATTGTGCAAAAGTTCTAAAACGACGCTATATTTGGCCACATTATTTGTGGATGGCCCTAGGCATACACCACTTGAAGACACAAGTAGATCCTCGGGTGAGTAAACCACCCAAGCGGCAGAAGCCAAGTTCCATGTATGACGACTTGATCCATTTGCAAATATTAGGTAGACCAAAGACTCCGTTGACATGTGCCAACCAAGGGAAAACTTGATAGGCAAGTTGAATATGAAAAGAAAGGGAAAAGATATATACACTAAATTACATTAGTATACAAATAATTTTTCCCAAGATTGGGGCTCAAGTGTAATATATTTTCAAGTAGAGCCCATTTCTGGGCTCGACGAACATATTCCCTTCATAATATTCTAACTCATAGGCTCCTTTTTCTAGAACATGTTTCACGATATAAGGACCATGCCACATGGGTTTAAAATTGCTTGCCCCCAGTGGTTCTTTTGATTGATCATACAAGAGGACCAAGTCACCCTCAACGTACAATCGAGGATAGATAGACTTATCATACTAGACCTTGAAACATCTTTTTTTCACCTCGATAGTCGTAGAGGTGTCTTAACACTGCTCGTTAAGACTCTCTAGGTGTACAAGACATCGCTTGAGATCAAAAGTGTCAGGTAGGAGCGCGACTGCCAACTTAAGAGAAGGGATTTCACATTCAATAGGTAAAATCAAATCCACACTGTGTACTAACTGGAAAGGGGAAAATCCGGTGGCAGTCTTGACCAAGGTTCAGTATGCCCAGAGTGCGGGATATAGCATAATGTGCCAGTTGGACTTACTCTCGCTGACAGTTTTTTGAAAAAATGGTCTTGAGAGACTTGTTGATGGCCTATACTTTTCCATTTTCTTGGGGGTAATAAGGATAATAATGACCATGTATAAACCCCATATTATATGCTATCTCTTCCATCATTTCATTCTGAAAGTGACTGCCATGATCAGTGACAATCTCACTTGGGATATCGAGCCGGGTGATAATTGTTGGTCACTATAATTGCTCAGTTAATTCAAACAACCAAGTGATACATAAATTGTCAACCCAGGGAAGTCTGTTATTTCAAAGATAACCATGCACTATATATGCTCAATTCCAAAAGCAACTTAAAGTTGTAGTAAAGGAAACTATATTAATCACACTTGCCCTGAATGAACTGAAGTTCTGACTTAAATTACAGGAAAGAAACCTACCTATTGCAGATCTTAAAGATTAATCTAAGGAATCCTGGATTACATTAAAAGATGAATTGCAACAGGAAAGAATAACTATTCTATAACCAGAGAATAGGACCCTTACTCTCAAGCAGAGACTTCAACACCTTAATTCTGATTAACACTCTTTCATGAAAACAGTAATGCAGAGAAAATTAACTCTATCTAGCAGAGAACAAGGCCATATAATTCATTCCTTTATAAGCAGGAACCCTTAGCCCTATTTTTGATTAGCACACTTGTGAAAAATAATTGAGATCTACAGAGAACAGGATAGTCTGATCCCTTCCTTTCTAAGCAGGAACCCTTAACCCAGCCTCTGGCTAGCACATTTGCAGAAGTGATTGAAATCTAGAGAGAACAGGATAGTCTGATCCATTCCTTTCTAAGCAGGAACCCTTAACCCAGTCTCTGGCTAGTACACTTGTAGAAATAATGGAAGTCTACAGAGAACAGGATAGTCTGATCCCTTCCTTTCTAAGCAGGAGCCCTTAACCCAATCTCTGGCTAGCATAATTGCAGAAATAATGGAAGTCTACAAAGAACAGGATAGTCTGATCCCTTCCTTTCTAAGTAGGAACCCTTAACCCAATCTCTGGCTAGAACACTTGCAGGAATAATGCAAATCTGCAGAGAGTAGGACATTCTGATCCCTTCCTTTCTAAGCAGGAACCCTTAACCCAGTCTCTGGCTAGCACACTTGCAGAAATAATGGAAGTCTACAGAGAACAGGACATTCTGATCCCTTCCTTTCTAAGCAGGAATCCTTAACCCAGTCTCCAGCTAGCCTCATAAAGTCATCACATAAGATTGCTAATAAAAAGAATGTAACATTCAATAAACTAAAGCTCTTAACAAGACAGAGTTGAGTAGTGTTTTAGCAAAGCAGAATTCATTAAAAGTAGTGTTTCAGCATATGAAAGTTAATCAAGTCATAAACAGAAATTATACAAACACACTCTAAAACTAACGGGTGAATCTTGTGAAGAAGGTGGGCCCTCCCTTCTCACAAGATTCCCCTGAAACGAGAAAGCTAGAGAAGGATACTCAAAGCAGTCTTTTATTCATCTATCAAAATATCATATTACAGTATGAAAATGAAGTACGTCCCTCTCTCTGAAGATTTTCAATACATAAAACTTGGATTCCTCGAATGATGATTTCCTCTTATTTAAAGAGGGAATCCCTTCGATACAATTGATCAAAAATTACAATGTGTATCTGAGTCCTATCTTTAGTCGGATCTACTTTCTAAACTAGAATAGGATGTCCTAGTCCCACGCAACAGAATGCTATTACAAGAGCTGAATGAGGTATTGCTGTTATGACTGGAGTAACAACTTCTTCTCGTTGCTGCTGATGCTGTTTCACCATCGTATTTCATGGGCTATTTCAGCCACGTGAATTGCGCTCTTGACTGTGTCGGCATTCTTATGTAGGAGCGACGGTTTGTGCTTGTTGACCGCTGACTGTAACGACTTCCTTTGTGTTTCAGCATCGTCGGTCCTGGCGGTTTCCTCTGTGTTTCAGCATCTGCAGCTCTGGACTGTGTAACAACTCTGTGTTTCAACATCTGTGACTCCGGACTATGTAACAACTCTATGTTTCAACATCTGCGACTCCGGACTGTGTAACAACTCTGTGTTTTAGCATCTGCGACCTCGAACTGTATAGCAGCTCTGTGTTTCAGCAACAACGACATTGGACTGTGTGATAGTTCTGTGTTTCAGCAACAGGCCTCAAATGCTAATCTGCAGTTTTGAACACTTATGTATTTCTAATCAATGGTCAAGTGTGAGAGTGATGTAAAATATTATGCAAAACAGATTAAACATATAGTAATGAGAAGGGACGTTGTATACCTTTGGAATGATCAGATAAAGTGATAGTATGAGTCTAAATATGGGTGATCAAGAGTATAATAGTGGCAAAAAGTATAGGCAAAAAGGTACATTGTGTGGTCCTAACATCCCCCCCAACTCAAGGTGTTGCGTGTCCTCAGGCAACTCACTCTGAATCAGAGTCTGGATACCGACTCTGAGTATGTAAGTTACTCAAGCAGTAACTATGGCAGGTACTGCCCGTTGGCGTTCTGAACCCTTGGACCTGCTGTAATCTTTGCCATGCTATTGTTTCTGCCTTCTTAGGCAGCTTATAACTGACTTGATACCTTTCTATTGGCAACCAGAGGATGGGAAAATAAAACCGGTACCCTATCCAGTTTTCAGCACAATGCCTAACACACTGGATGTAGTTGGGTATCCTGGAAATTGCTACTTCTAGGTTGGCAGGACCAAAAGGATTGTGCTCTTGTCTCTTCTCTGTGGATTGCTGCCAAAACAGGTTATTGGCCTGGAGGGCAGGAATCTCTATGGATCTGATGATGTGCTGACAATCCTGGAGCACTTTTGATTGTAGCTGCTGAACATGTTCAGTCACCCCTGGTTGTTTTAAGAACTCATAATATTCTGTGATAAAGGTAGTTGCCTTTTGTGGTTCTGGTCTAATCTAGAGGAGGCGATTATCTTCATTGTGCTTAGCAGCCAAAAAGTTATCTTGCCACAAAATCTGATTATAGAGAAAGGAAGTAAATGCTCGAATTTGGATGTCCCCAACAAGGGGATTTATGTTTAGCAACCTGTTTTCTGGAATGGCCTCATTATGAAAGTATGCCTCATAGAGGAGGTGCTGATCCCTAGTAGAGGCTGCTACAAAAGTTTTGACAAAATCTGCTGGTTGTAGTACTGCATGGGGTTTACCTTCTATAATAGATTTGATCTGAAACCATGTGAGTCGCTCCATAAGGAATAAGGAGTAGTTGCAAGATGGCTTTCTTGTGGCCAGTAGCTTCTGTACCAAATCAAATACTAGGACCAATCTGCCTTTCAATTCTTTGTTCTTCTTCTTAAGGTCATGAGCTTCCTGGCGTGTCTGTTCCAATGCTTCCCAATTTGAGTAAGTATGATTTATCCAGATTTGTCTGTGCACTTGCAGGTTTTTGGCTTGTGTTTCAGCATACTCTTTCTTCCAATTTTGTATTTCTACTTGCTCATCCCATAACTGAGTCTGTGTTTCAGCGTTGGAAGTAGTGGGATGAGGTAAGGTTTGAGTAGATTGTTCCCTAGAAGTGGAGAGATTGATCTGGTTGGGAGGTGTAAATTCCTCCATAGGCATTGTCTGTACAACCTTGTTGACAACGGTAGGGGCTTCTTTTGTTGCAATGCAGGGCTCAGTCTTAAGCTTGGGAGGGCCTGCTAGTTCTTGTGTTGCAGCAGGTTCAGTCTTGATCTTGCTAGGGCCCGTTGGTTCTTGTATTGCAACAGGTTCAGTTTTGAGCTTGGTAGGGCCTGCTGGTTCTTGTGTTGCAGCAGGTTCTTCCTTGACTTCAAAAGGTGAAGGAGTAGGGGCTTCTCCTGGCACTGGGACTTGAATCACCTTATATCCTACTTGATAGTAAATATCTCCACATTGACAACACATATATTCTTTACACAGGTTTTTTGTAGTTTGTTCTGACAAGGTTGCTATACATCTTAAGGTGTACAAATTGAGTTCCTTTTCATATGCTTCCTTTGCCCTGGCTAGTTCCTGCTTATATGCTTCCAGTTCTGACTTTAAAAACTCGTTTTCCTGCAAGACAGATGCCATTTTTGCTTCTGGTTGTTGGGGAGTAGCTGCAGGAAAGGGAGCTGCTCCTTGTGTTTCAGCTTCTTGGTGTAGGAAAAGTAAAGTTGCAGCACCCTGAACCTCTAATTCTTGTATATCAATTTCAATGTCATCGGCTGGTTCTTGTGTTTCAGCCACTGAATGGGTAGCTGGTTTTTCAGCTACTTTGCTTGAGGAGGGAAGTGTGCAACATTCTGGGCCTCTGATTCTTGTAATTCAATTTCAATATCAATGGCTGGTTCTTGTGTTTCAGCCACTGGATGGGTAGCTGGTTCTTGTGTTTCAGCTACTTTATTTGAAACAAATGATGTCTGGGCATTTGGTTCCTGTAACTCAATTTCAATGTCAGCAGCTGGTTCTTGTGTTTCAGCCGTAGTTGTTTCTTGTGTTTCAGCTATGGCTGGTTCTTGTGTTTCAGCCACTGAGTGGGTAGCTGGTTCTTGTGTGTCAGCTACTTTATGTGAGACAGATGATGTTACAGTATCCTGGGCATCTAGTTCTTGTGTTTCAGTGCCCGTGGTTGGAATAGGCAAATATCCCGAGATTGGAGAGGTTGGAGGTGTGCGGGGTATTCTATGGGCAGGCTATTGGGTACTTTGGGGGAGTTTGGGGGGTTTTGCGGTTGCTGCTCCTGAGGATTTTCAGGAATTTCGGCAGCTGGTTGGAGGTTTATGGGTGGGTTATTTAGTGGGAGGTTTTGTTGAGAAAAACCCCTGTGGATGAGCAATTGAACAAGACAGTGGTGGGTGAGTGAAAGGGTGGTATCTTTATCCTTTCTGCAATAGTGTGCCATATTTTTTAGACAGCCCAACAAATAATAAGGAATATTGACGCGTCTATTATGCCTTAAATGAGATAGCAGAAGAAAGTCGTGCTGATAAACTACCTGATATCGACCTTCACAGGTCAGGTAATGTTTGATGAATCTGGCGACTTCTGGCCATGGGGGTGGCAATGAACTGTGTTGAACACCCCTGCCTTTCAATTCAATTCATTCTTCTGGCAGGAAGAAGTTCTGCTGAACATTCCCAATGATATGTTTTCGGGTGAACATGCGAGTGATGTCGATAGGGAGGCCTGAAACCTCTACTATATCTTCTTCTGTTACTGATATTCAGACCCCTTCGATGACAGAATGGTCCTCCTAAAGGTTTTGGGTGAATTGCAGGACCTGTTGTTCATTATACCCCTGAAGTCTCTGGAAGTAATTGAGCCATCCTGCCTGCTAGAAGATTTGATACGCTACTGGATAGTGTTCTAACAGTGTTGTGGTGGCGGGCTCGTTCCGTATGACAGATCCTCCCATGGCTACTAGCTTGGTAAGATACAGCGTCAAGAGTTTGAGTATCAGCTTCTGCGCAGAGTGAGTTTTTCAAGCGACGTTATGAAAGAATGGTGGTCAAATGCGTGAGAGGGTGGTGAAATAGGGATGACGACGGTAAAATCGTGTGAAATGATGGTATCATGGATTTGATGTGTCCTTCCCCTCCCGTCAAGTGCAGGTAGTAATGATTGCACTTGAATGGTCATAATGACTTAGAATCTTTCTCATTAACTATAGCCTAACTGAATTACATAAAATTTACATACCTCGCCTTACCGTTTGGTTCGTTCTGCAACCAACATATCATGCCTGTCCGTGGTAGTCCTGTTGTGGTGGATACTTTTGATCTAATAGATGAATTGTGTCGAGGGTTTGCTGACTAGAAGGACAAACCATAATCTGAGGGCGTAAAAGCTTGCTGACAGATGATGTTTGAAAAATTGGTGTTTCAGCAACAGAGAAGAATGAGACAATTGCTGTAGATGAAGAACTGCCGAGCAATGGTGTTTCAGCATCGAAAGAAAGTCAAAAGTGCTAAACAGTGGTGTTTCAACATTGGAAGAAAGTCGAAAGTACTGAGTAGTGGTGTTTCCGCATCGGGAAAAATGATGAAGGGTTGTTGAGAATGGTGTTTCAGTAACAAAAAAGAAAAGGCGAAACAATTGTTGGACGTTGTTGTTTCATCGATGAAGGATGGTGAGGAAATGGGGGACTGTAGTGTTTTGGGAGTGGGAAAAATAAAAAGTGCTGAGCAGTGGTGTTTCAGCATTGGAAGAAAGTCAAAAGTGTTGAACAGTGGTGTTTCAGCATCGGGAAAAATGATGAAGGGTTGCTGACAATGGTGTTTCAACAACAAAAAAGAAAAAGCGAAACAATTGCTGGACAGTGTTGTTTCATCGATGAAGGATGGTGAGGAAATGGGAAAAAGTGGTAAAAAGGTTGCCGAACGTGATGGGAAAAAGTGTGAGTTTGGTGGTAGTGGTGTTTCAGTAATGAAGGAAAGGGAACGGATTACTGACAGTGGTGTTTCGGCAATAGAGAAAAGTCAAAAGTGCTGAAGGGTGGTGTTTCAGTAATGAAGGAAAGTCAAGAGTGCTGAACGGTGGTGTTTCAGCATCGGGAGAAAGTCAACAGTGCTAAATAGTGGTGTTTCAGCATCGAGAAAGCTTATCTCTTTGAAGTAGGATCGTCCTTTCCTAGTGGCCTGAGCTTCGATCGAGAATCTGCAAAAATCGACTGTAGCATGGTATTTCTTGATAGGGATTATTAGTAAATAAAATCTAATCTAATCTAATACTAAAGAAAATTAACTTAAAAGAATTAATTGCTATTAGGGGTAGAAACTCCCTCAACGAAGAGGAAATGGGCGTCTGCCATGCATGTGGCCTTAAAATCTTCTTTAGAAATTGGTCACTGATACAGACGGAGCCGATGACCATTTACAAGTAACGGGGTTTTGGAGTCATCGATTGTGAGGAGCCTTACTGTTCGATTGGGGAAAACTGTGTCTACTTCGTAAGGTCCAAGCCATCTTGTACGCAGTTTCCCTTGAAATTCTTTGAACTGGGAATCAAGCAATAGGGCCCAATTACCTTTTTGGAACTGCTTTTTCTTGATATTTTTGTCATGCCATTTTGATCTTTGCTGTTGAATTATCGTTGTTTGTTGAATGGAATCTAGTCTTTTCTCCTCCAGTTCATTAAGCTGCTGCAACCTGGCTGTCTTTGCATCGGTTAAATCAAGGTTGACAGCTAAAGCAGTCCTTCAGGTTTTTATCTCAAATTCCACAGGAAAGATAACACTCTTTCCATAGACTAATTCATAGGGAGAGAATCCTGTAGTATTTCTCCAGGTAGTTCTGTAGGCCCATAGTGCTTCTGGGAGCCTATAGGACCAATCCTTTCTACTTTCCTTCACTGTTTTTTTGAGAGTGGCTTCTATTAATTTGTTTGTGCTTTCCACTTGTCCATTGTCTTGGGGGTGGTATGCTGTAGTCATTCTCTGCTGAATATGATATTTCTAAAGGGTGGATTTGAACCCATGAGAAGTGAAAGGAGGTCCTCCATCTGTAACTAATTCTCTTGGCATTCCAAATCTGGTGAAGATGTCTTTAAATAAGAAATCTATAACTGCTTCTTCAGTCGCTCT
>ML806924.1:331038-367912 GCA_009831015.1 Picea engelmannii | reverse complement strand
GTCATGTAGTCTGTGCAGACCACTATATAAACTTTTTGATTGGATGGAGGGTTGATGGGTCCTATAAATTCTAAGGCCCATATTTCAAATGGTTCAAGTACTACCTGGGGGTTTAATGGAATTTCATCTCTATGATTAGGTTGTCCTACTCTTTGTCAGCTATCACAGGCCCGGACATATTTCTTTGCATCCTTGAAGAGTGAGGGCCAATAGTACCCCATCCTGAGAATTTTATGTGTTGTTCTCTTATCAGCAAAACGCCCTCCACAAGGGCCATCATGACAAGCTTTCAATAGATCATACACCTCATCTTCTCTAATACACCTTTGAATTTCTTGATCATCTCCTGTATGGAAAAGGTACCCGCTTATCCAACTATATCGAGCACTTTGATGAATAATACTTTTTTTCTCTCTGTAGGATAGGTGTGATGGTAACTTCCCTGCAACCAAGTAGTTAGAAATATCTGTATACCAAGGTGAGTGAGCAAAAACTGCAAATAGATATTCATCAGGAAAGGAATCATCTACTGAGGTATCATCATCAGGTGTCAATCGAGAAAGGAAATCAACAACTACATTCTCTTTTCCTGGTCTATCTACAATTGTAATATCAAATTCTTGCAATAATAGTAGCCATCTGGTGACTCTAGAATTTGTAATAGGTTTATTCATTAAGTACTTGATAGCTGAGCGATCAGTATGGACAAAAGTAGAATAGCCAGTAATGTAATGTCTAAATTTATTAATTGCATAAATAACTGCTAAGAATTCCTTCTCAGTGACTGTATAATTGAGTTTAGCAGGGGTCATATTCTTGCTGATGAAATATATAGCATAAGGGAGATGATCTTCTTCCTATCCCAAGACAACTCCTATAGCAGTATCTGAAGCATCAGAGGATATGTGAAAGGGAAGTGTCCAATCAGGTCCTCTCAGGATAGGAGCTGTAGATAACTGATGTTTAAGTGTATTAAATGCTTCTTGATAAAAATTAGTCCATTTGAATTCAACATTTTTCATCAGTAAAACAAACAGGGGAGAAGCTATTTTGGAGAAATTTTTAATAAATCTTCTATAGTATCCAGCATGTCCTAGAAAGCTTCTTACCTCTGTTTGGGTTTTGGGAGTAGGAAGATCCTTAATGACTTGTATTTTGGATGGGTCTACTTGAATTCCTTGAGATGAGATAAAATGTCCAAGCACTATTCCTTCACTCATCATCATATGGCATTTTTCTGTACTCAAGGAGAGTTGGGCTTGTATGCATCGTTTAAGTACCTTCTCAAGGTTTTCCAGTGCTTCCTGAAAAGAAACACCATAAGGAGTAAAGTCATCCATAAAAATTTCCATAGAGTCATTAAGCATATCAGAAAACATTCCTAAAACTGCCCTTTGGAAGGTTGCTGGTGCATTACATAGTCCAAATGGAAGGACTCTATAAGCAAAGGTTCCCCAAGGGCTAGTAAAGGTGGTTTTATCTTGATCTTGAGGTGCAATTTTGATCTGGTTATACCCACTGAAACCATCTAAAAATGAGAAAAATTTCTTCCCTGAAAAATTATATAACACTTGATCAATGAATGGTAATGGAAAGTGATCCTTCTGAGTGGATTTATTTAAAGCTCTATAATCCACACATACTCTCCATTTCCCGTTCTTCTTAGGAACTATTACCAACGGGGACACCGATTCACTGTCTGATATAGGATAGATAAACCCTGCATTGAGCAATTTTTGAAGTTCTTCTTTGAGGATTTCTCTTAAATTCAGATTCATTCGTCGCTGAGGTTGGCAGATTGGTCGACAATCTTCCTTAATATATATTCGATGAGTACATAATTCAGGAGAGATTCCTTTCATGTCTATGTAATCCCATGCGAATGCTTCTTTATTTTCCCGAAGTAACTTCATTAACTGTTGTGTTTCAACATCTGTCAAATGAGGGTTTATATTCAATGTTTTGCCAGGTTCAATTTCGATTGGTATGCTTTTGGAGGAGATGGTTTTAGATGTTTGAGGTGGGCTTCCCGAATTGAGGTTTTCTTGATTATCAGACTCCAACAGTGTAGTTAATTGATTATGAGTTTCTGGAGTCACAGAGGAGGGATCGCAAATAAAATTATTGATAATTTCATCCTCAGTAGAGTCTTTCAGGATTAAAGCTTGTCCGATAGTCAAAAGGGGTTGAGTAGGTTGATCCTCAAAATCTACCCATACAGAATTATCATTATTAACCAGGGGTTTAGCATGAGGATAGAAGGTAAGCTGCTTAGTTTCATAACGATTTGAAATTGTCATTGAACCTGATCTACAGCTAATAAAAACATCTGCTGTGGCTAGCCAAGGTCTACCCAGAATTAGAGGATGCCCCCCCAACATTGTTTTGGGTTGCAGCACTGTAAAGTCAACTGGATAATTCCAGGATTCCACAGAGATACTAAGGTCTTCAATGACTCCTTCTGGTTTAATTGTGGATTGATCATCCAATTCTAGGATAGTTGGGGTCTCTCTGACTTCATTTTGTAATTGTAGCAGTTGTAAGGTTTCTAAAGTCATGATATTGATGGCTGCACCTAGGTCTACCAGGACTCGAGGGATTATCATTTTTCCAACTTGTATTGTAATGGTAGGGTGTCTAGGATCACCATATTTAACTGGGGGAGTTTTACCTAACATTAGTGCAGACAGGTCTCCGATAACATGGACTGTAAAGGGATCCTTAGTTTTCCTACCAGGCTTTTTAACACAAATATCTCGCATTGTCCTAGCATAGATTGGTACGTCTCAGAGTGCTTGTATAAGAGGAATTTTGACATATAAATTCTGTAATTCCCCTAGAAGATTAAAGGCTGGTGGTTCAGGCGTTTTAGTTAAGGATAAATGCTCAGGAAATGGTGGTGTTGCTGTTTCAGCAGCATTGTTAGAGGGTGATTGTACCTTTTCAGGTACATCATGCTCTTTTGTTTCCCCTTTATCAGAAGAGGTAACATTAGCTATGGTAGGTTCCACTATTCTCCCAGATCAAAGATGAATATCATTGCATTGTGCAGGGAGAAGGGAAAGTGTAGGCTGGTTATAAATATCAATGCACTGCACAACTTTATTATTCGGGTTGGGGTTAGGTTGTACAGGTAGCTGGGGTCTCATTGTTTGATTGTTTGGAGGAGTACCTACTGGTAAGGAGAGTGGTTGTGAGAATTGAGGTAATTGATTTTGAAAAGGGGGTTGTTGTCCTCTCCAATTTTGATTCCATTGGCTCTGATATGGTTGTTGTTGTGGAGGCCAAGGGGTCCACATTGAGGGATCAACAAAGGGTGGGTTATTTTGTTGCATGGGTGGGTAAGTTTGTTGCATGGGTGGGTAAGTTTGTTGCATGGGTGGGTAATTCATTTTATTAGTGTATTGCATTTGATTGTAGGGGGGGTAACTCATTTGATTGAAAGCAGAATAATTATTCCAACGATTAGAAGATGCAAATGGCATGTTAGAGTTCATACCTTGTCCCCGCAGTTTCCATTGTCTCCTTTGTGTCATCAGATAGACATCTTCAGCTTCTTCGTCCGTTGGTTGTAATGCTACCTTGATCCCTGGTAAAGATGGACAATTTTGGGTATCATGATCTTTATCACAGATAGTGCAGATTGGATTTTTATCGAGTGGACATTCTCTTCGTGGGTGCTTATCTCTACACTGAGAACAAAAGATGGACAAGGCTGCTTCTGCTTGCTTTTTCTTAATCTTCATGGTATCCATTTTTGAGGCAAAAGAGCTTAACATTTCAGTTTTAAAATCTTCAAGTAAATTACCTATCTCGGCTCTTGTTGCCCCCCCACTGGCTGATTTTTGGACTCTTGAAAATGTGGTGTCCCTGCTGTTTAATCTGTTTCTTGAAGCTCCCCTTGAACATCTTTTGCATAAATTGACAGTTTCATCATATGATTCCTTGGATATGTCCCCTTTTCCAAGCATATTCAACATATCTATACAGTCATCCCTTACTCCTTTTAATAAAATAGTTTTGAGAATATCCTTACTTATATTGGGATGACTGGATCTTTGTAGATTGTATTGGAGCCTTTCTACAAAGTCTTCCAGATTCTCGTCCTCTTTCTGCATCATCTTAAATAGCTCCTCCCTCTTTTCTCTCGTCCGGTAGTAGTCTTGGTATTTGTTCAGGAATTTCTGTCTCATTTGGTCCCATGTTGTGATTACATGGCCTCCAAGACTCATAAACCATCTTAGTGCATTCCCTTTTAGTGTTGCTGGAAATAACTTTAGTTTCTGAGCATTAAAAACGTAATCATAACTTCTGCATAATATATCAAACTCAAACAGAAATTCATCAGGATCCTTTGAAGATAGACCATGAAAATTAGGCAATGCTGAGAGTGGAATGTTTTTCATGGGGGATGCTACTCTAGGGAGATCACCAATAGGAAATCCTAATGTAGAGAAAGAATTTTCATCTTTTACCTCTCCTTCAGGACCTGCTTGTTCTTCGTGATGCAATTCTTCATTGTACTCATCCATGTTTTCCTCTGTCTGCTCCCCTGCCGCACTTGCTCTGTCCTCAATGTCTCCTACTGGCTTCTGTACTGTCTCAGGACTCCAAACTTGTTTCCCTGTTCCAAAAACTGCTTGGAATGAAGGATGGGAGTTTTGTTTTCGAAGGTTTGGTCGTTGAGCAGTAGATTCAGACTTTGATAGAATCTCGTCGATGTAAGTCTTTCTTCCTCCTTTTCCTTTTCCCTTGCCACCTGTAGGGTTAGTGTCTTTGGGGTCTTTCATGCAATCTTTTTATCTAAAGAAAAAAATCATAAGTGCTTTTGAAATCTATAGCTAGCTTCCCCGACAACGACGCCAAAATGTTGGTCACTATAATTGCTCAATTAATTCAAACAACCAAGTGATACATAAATTGTCAACCCAGGGAAGTCTGTTATTTCAAAGATAACCATGCACTATATATGCTCAATTCCAAAAGCAACTTAAAGTTGTAGTAAAGGAAACTATATTAATCACACTTGCCCTGAATGAACTAAAGTTCTGACTTAAATTACAGGAAAACAACCTACCTATTGCAGATCTTAAAGATTAATCTAAGGAATCCTGGATTACATTAAAAGATGAATTGCAACATGAAAGAATAACTATTCTGTAACCAGAGAACAAGACCCTTACTCTCAAGCAGAGACTTCAGCACCTTAATTCTGATTAACACTCTTTCATGAAAACAGTAATGCAGAGAAAATTAACTCTATCTAGCAGAGAACAAGGCCATCTAATTCCTTCCTTTCTAAGTAGGAACCCTTAGCCCTATTTCTGATTAGGCACACTTGTGAAAAATAATTGAGATCTACAGAGAACAGGATAGTCTGATCCCTTCCTTTCTAAGCAGGAACCCTTAACCCAACCTTTGGCTAGCACACTTGCAGAAGTGATTGAAATCTAGAGAGAACAGGATAGTCTGATCCATTCCTTTCTAAGCATGAACCCTTAACCCAGTCTCTGGCTAGCACACTTGCAGAAATAATGGAAGTCTATAGAGAACAGGATAGTCTGATCCCTTCCTTTCTAAGCAGGAACCCTTAACCCAATCTCTGGCTAGCATACTTGCAGAAATAATGGAAGTCTACAGAGAAAAGGATAGTCTGATCCCTTCCTTTCTAAGCAGGAACCCTTAACCCAATCTCTGGCTAGCACACTTGCAGGAATAATGGAAATCTATAGAGAGTAGGACATTCTGATCCCTTCCTTTCTAAGCAGGAACCCTTAACCCAGTCTCTGGCTAGCACACTTGCAGAAATAATGGAAGTCTACAGAGAAGAGGACATTCTGATCCCTTCCTTTCTAAGCAGGAATCCTTAACCCAGTCTCCGACTAGCCTCATAAAGTCATCACACAAGATTGCTAATAAAAAGAATGTAACATTCAATAAACTAAAGCTCTTAACAAGACAGAGTTCAGTAGTGTTTCAACAAAGAAGAATTCATTAAAATTAGTGTTTCAGCATATGAAAGTTAATCAAGTCATAAACAGAAATTATACTAACACACTCTAAAACTAACGGGTGAATCTTGTGAAGAAGGTGGGCCCTCCCTTCTCACAAGATTCCCCTGAAACGAGAAAGCTAGAGAAGGATACTCAAAGCAGTCTTTTATTCATCTATCAAAATATCATATTACAGTCTGAAAATGAAGTACGTCCCTCATTCTGAAGCTTTTCAATACATAAAACTTGGATTCCTCGAATGATGATTTCCTCTTATTTAAAGAGGGAATCCCTTCGATACAATTGATCAAAAATTACAATGTGTATCTGAGTCCTATATTTAGTCGGATCTACTTTCTAAACCAGAATAGGATGTCCTAGTCTCGCACAACAGAATGCTATTACATGAGCTGAATGAGGTATTGCTGTTATGACTGGAGTAACAACTTTTTCTCGTTGCTGCTGATGCTGTTTCAGCATCGCAATTCCTGGGCTGTTTCAGCCACGTGAATTGCGCTCTTGACTATGTCGGCATTCTTATGTAGGAGCGACGGTTGGTTCTTGTTGACCGCTGACTGTAACGGATTCCTTTGTGTTTCAGCATCATCGGTCCTGGCGGTTTCCTCTATGTCTTAGCATTTGCAGCTCTGTACTGTGTAACTGCTCTGTGTTTCAGCATCTGCGACTCCGAACTGTGTAACAGCTCTGTGTTTCATCATCTGCGACTCTGGACTGTGTAACAACTCTGTGTTTCAGCATCTGCGACCTCAGACTGTATAGCAGCTCTGTGTTTCAGCAACAACGACCTTGGACTATGTGACAGTTTTGTGTTTCAGCAACATGCCTCAAATGCTAATCTGCAGTTTTGAACACTTATGTATTTCTAATCAATGGTCAAGTACGAGAGTGATGTAAAATATTATGCAAAACAGATTAAACATATAGTAATGAGAAGGGACGTTGTATACCTTTGGAATGATCAGATAAAGTGATAGTATGAGTCTAAATATGGGTGATCAAGAGTATAATAGTGGCAAAAAGTATAGGCAAAAAGGTACATTGTGTGGTCCTAACAATAATTTGATTGAATATGAAGAAGGCAACAGTCTTCCCGTCAGATTTAACTGTAGGCACAGCCTCAACCCACTTATTAAAGTTGTCAATGATCATGATAATGTGTTGATGCCCCCTTGTCGAATTTGGGTTTCAATCTACGAAGTCCATCCCCCATTTAGTGAAAGGACCGATGGTAATGACTGGGTGAAGAGGGGCTGGATGCGAGCGCATTTTACGAGTGAACACCTGGCAGGGGTGTGTTGACGGGCAAAAATGAACGCTCGCCAACTGGAAGAGTGGATCCGGTCCGGGTTTGTCTAAATAACCCAAGCCATTTGGGATGACCCACCCTGACGGGTTTAGCGGCTCCGTTGGCCAATCTAAGTCCTAAAAAAAAACAAATGAAAACTACACTAAGAAACTAATCTAAATGAAAACAATAATTAAAACAAACTAATAAACAAATCTAAAATACAAATATACAATCTATTACCTAAATCATACAACTATAATTCTATAAAATTAAATGTTCAATTAACAATAGAATCAGATTCAATTACAAATATACAATATTTACAGATTACAGATTTAGATGAAAACTTGCAAAAATCATTTGTAAACTGTCCTAAGACAACGAAGCTATTGTTTTAATCCTTGTGCAACATTTGTAGACGACAATTCAATTAACGAAAAAGATAAACATGTATTCATTAAATTGAAATAGAGTAATTGCTGTATTTTTAAATAAGAGAGATCAGATATGGACAACATATAAATCAAATCACATCAACATGCAATGAATCATGATAGCTAAAGTAGTCGATAATTAATTGCAAACTGATATGAAGAAAACTTGAAACAAAGGTTTGATATATTGAAAGTGAAAGCTGTTACAAGACATCAACTTTCATCCCAGTTTGTATCATAAATCCATAATTTGGTTCTCCCAACAGTGATGATGATCCGTTCATTACAAAAAATGACAAGTATTTAAAGACCTCCCTCACGGTAAAACATCCCTGTGGGAATTATCAAAACAGTTTACAAAAATCTGGGGATAATATCCCAAGTCTCTATTTCTGACTCAAGCTAACAACCTAAAACAAAACCATATCAAAAGTATCTCCCAAACTGCCACAACATGCCCAATTGATCATTGTAATTCGTATGCACCTGAAAGAAGACAAAAATAGACAAGTTTAGAGGATATTTTATTGATAAAATTGACAAAAATCTAGTTTTTAAGACTAGCTACAGAATCTTGCGATTTTGTAGCTGGTCTAATTTGATCACAGAATCATTTTAAAATCAATCCAAAACTTAAAGAATTATATTCAAACTATTAAACAAATATTTAATTGCTAATTGGAAACCAAACAAATCATTCAAATCAAAAATTTGTGCTAATTTGAGAGCAAACGAAATCATAATTGAATCGATCAAATGGTACCAGGATATGTGAGATTTGTCCAACGAATTTCATTACTAATTCGGAACATACAAAATCGATTGACAGTTGGAGAACCAACGAAATCATCTCTTGAACCAATTTTAATTGAAACAAACTGTAACCGGTTAAACAAATCATTCATGCAATAGTTTATGTCGCCTCAGCCATTAACAAAATCGTTGTTGAATCAAAACGAAATCAACAGGATCGTTGATCAAATTAATAAAACTATATCAAACATATACAAATGATCATGCTAATCGTGGCAAACAACAATCGTTTGCAAAATCAAATCAAACAGGAACGAATTGAACCGATTTAAGATCGACACAATCGTTATGCAAAATCAAAGCAGAGCTGTGTCCGAATTTAGCAAATGAATCTTGTGTGCAGGTGGAATCATAATCCAAAACAAAAATATTGATTCAATCCAAAACAGAATTGTTCCTAGTAAATCGAAGTCAACAGGATTGTTTAGAAACAAACAAAACTTAATTGAAATCAAACCCAATCGACTATCCATACAGAATTGTTTCAACAGCAATCCAAACAAAATCGAAAACAAATCAATCATTTATACTAAACTGAGAATAATAAAATCTCATTAACTAAATCATAGCTGTGTCCGAATTTAGCAAACAAATTTTCCACTCATGATTCATAACGAAATTATTTTGGTAAAACGAAAGCAACAGAATCATTTTGAATCAAAAAGAACAGAGCTATTGAAAGCGAATCCAACCGGTTATATTAATCCAAACCAACTCATATATTTTATTTAATATTGAAATTCATACCTAAGCAGTAGGAAAAGGCTTCGATCATGATAACTTGGAATTGACAAAAGCCGTTGCTGCTTCGACATTCCTGAAGACAATCGAACCGGTGGTTTTTTGTTTCTTCTCACTGGCTTGTAACCTATCGTTCTCCTTCGCCAACACTGTCACCCGTTCCTCTAACAATTTTATCTTTGATTGCAACAGGGGAACATCGGTGTAATAACGCTCTAGCCAGGCATTGCATTGGCTACATGACGGTTGCTCGGGCTTTGATATCACAGGCGAGGGTTTGTTTAAGTCACCAGGGGTTTCATTGTGCAACTTGATTCCTGGGTAATTTGGGTCGTTTTTGAGGCACGGGGGTAAGTTAGAGAAATAGTCATAGGGTTCTTTATAACATAGGCCATTTGAATAGGGGTATTCCTTAGCTAGGAAATGCTCAATATCAAAATCCGAGTCCTCTCTCAACACTATGGGCTTTTGGTCGACGTTTTGCTTGGGTTTGTTCTTGGCACATCTCGATATCCATTGAGCATGTTTCTTACCCTTATTGTTGATAGTAGTGTCACTCTTTCCTTTTTTCTTCACAAGCTTTTTGACAGCCTTAATATTTTCTTTAGCACCTGGGTCGACAGTAGTATCGGGTAGGTTGATGTCAGGGAAATCCGAGGGTTTAACAGGGGGGAGAAGGATATGAAATGGCATGGCTGGCCCAACCACAGTTTCTGTAACCACAACCTTGTCGACTTGAGTAGACTCAGTATAGGCAAAGCCATTCTTTGATAGGAAGGCTTGCTAATTATCACCACTAAGGTTTAAATGGTGGATGATAATGAGTTTAATCAAGCCGTGATGAAAAAGGCTGCTATCAACCTTCTCACGCTTGAATCTTTTAGACATATTGTAAAGACTACGCAAGAAGTAATGCGGCATATTTAAGGGATAGCCTATGAAATTCATCAATAACCGGATGTGATACAAATATACCAAGCCATACCGACCTTCACAAGTCACAAACTGTTTAACAATTACCAAAAGATCGTGCCACCTGGGTTTGAGGGTAGTGCTAGGCATACCTTTATCATAGGAAACAATCTTTCTTGAAGTGAAAAGGAGAGGCCACGACACCTCGTCAACTTTGGAATTTTTTAACCACCATTGCCCTGTCGCTGGTAGTCCTGTGGCTAAGCTTATGAATTCCTCATTAAGCTCGAGCTGTAAGTCTTCAACCTTAGCCCTACACCCATCGAAGGTGAGGGCAAATTGTTGGGCAACCGAAAGGTTAAAGCCCTCAAACCTCTGTATAAACACCAACCAACCACTGTTTTCCAAATTATTGTGAGCATTTCCAAATTATTGCGAGCATTATTGAATAGCAACAGAGTTTGGCTGTTGTTTGGTTCTATGTGCACCACTGGTGCCATAGACATGAGCACACAATGGGCAAGGGTTTGCATCCAAGGGTTCGAATAGGGTATTCGCAGGATCGATAGGCTCATAGGCTTACCCAAAAACTAACAGAGGTGACCTGGGATAGGGGGAATGCATTAATGACCGAATGTGTGAGGGTGGTGGAGCTAGATCATCCCATGCAAAAAAATCATTTTCCATAGTACAACCAACGACGCATAAAACGATTCAAATCACTATTGCGTATGTCAAAAACTAATCCATTCAAACAATCAATGAAATCTATGGTAAGTCGACCAAACATTTGCGCGAGCAATAGTTTTAGCATAGTTTTTAAAACCAAAATAATGATTCGAAATATGTATGAAATATGTTTGATCATATCAAATATGTATGGAATGAAATAATAAAACCAAGGATCTAACCACATCCTCAATGTGTTTTTCATAAGACCAATGTGTCAAGAAAATCGATGAAAGACTATTAAACATCAAGCCACCAATGTATCAAAAACTCGATCATAAGAATATCATCACAATCTTATAAAAACGAAGTCATATTAACATTCAAAGAATGCCAAATGAGTAAAGATATTGGGGTCTTGCCAACTGTGCGAATATAATTAAATTAGAAACACAATGAACACATAGACAAGAATGACCATAATAATCCAGTGACGATTTTAATGAGACTTCGAAATTAAAATTTTCACGCTTGTAGTCGTGAAAATGAGAACAAAGGTAGGTGTGCAAATTGCGCAAAAATAATAGTGTTGTTTTATTCCGAAGATTGCGATGAATATCAAGGTCCGCAAAACACTGGTGTAGGCAGCTTATAAGGACAGTATAAAAATGCGAGTTGGCTACCAACAATGGCGACACACTGGTAGAAGCAGTTATCTCTGCCAAAAGAACAAATTCAGATTAAGATAACTAGCATAATTCCACAGAATTTACCAGAAAATTGTTTAAACATCATCAATGATTAAATATTCCAGCAGTGTTTAAAGGATGAAAAATGATAACAATCTTAAGATAAGTGAGCCACGATATTAAAGATAAAATCCCTAATACTGTTGACAGAGCCACTACTGCCAGCAGGCGTCCATAGCCTCGACAAGGTTTCCATTTAACCCACTCTGACATCTGTATCCTGCCAAGAAGTTCTAGATTAGAATAAAGGACATATTAAAGTTAGAGGTTTCATATTTACGAATTTTCATATACCCAACATTGCTTTGCTGCCAACAGGCCTGTTCAGTACCTCGGCGAAGTTGTCTTAGCGTCATGCATGCATTTACCCGCTGCCAGCAGACCTGTTCAGCATCTCGGCGGGTTTACAAGCACTTCCCACAACTCTTTTTATTTATTTTGTTTTTTGAAGATATATAGTTGAGCGGGGTGACACTGAAAATTATTATATTTTAGCATATTTTTTATAGACCTCAACAACATTTTTTAGAACTGTCCTTCATCAAGATCCAAAGATGGTTTATTTACAAAACCGACCTTCTAAGGCAGGGAGACATCTTCTGAGTCATTCCCTTAAGGAATAGGGACATATGATTGCGACAGGATTTACTTACAGATCGAAATTAGCTAACTTCTTTCAAACAACAATTTTTCCAAGACAGATGTAAATTTCAGAAGTATACAATTTATGTTTACACAATTTTTTCGAGGTCGTTTTAGTGAAAGAATTTTCTGTTTTCTTTATCTAAATATTTCAGCATACAACTATGTGTATTTCCAAAAAAAAAACTGATAAGCGCAAAGGAAAACGTCAAAGACAAAACAGTAAAAGAAAAGAAAACAAAAGGAAAAATATGTACATAGTATACAAAGGGTTTTCATCATGCAAAATATCTTTTCAGAGCTTGGCCATTCACCGAATAGGTGTCAGACTACTCCTCTAGATTCTGCAATCGGAAAGAGCTCGGACCCAACTTTTCAACAATTAAAAATGGTCCAAGCCATAAGTTTTGAAATTTTGTGTGCTCTCCCTTTCCCTCATGCGGTTTGTCCCATTTCAAGACAAGGTCACCTACTTCAAAGTTCCTATCAGAGGCAGAGTTAGAATCAAACCAGCTTTTGACTATCTGTTGGTGCTGATCTAACTTATGTTTAGCTTGGGATCTTACCTCTTCTAGCTTCATCAAAGCGTTAATTCAGTTTTTCAAAGGGGGATAGTCTTCTTCTTGTATTTTCTGTGATAGATGAAGAGAGGGAAGAAGAATGTGTGGTGGCAGAATTGCTTCTCTGCCATAAACGAGAAAAAAAGGGGAGTTACCTACAACAGTTTTTGGTGTTACCCTATCAACCCAAATCGCGTTTAACAGTGCATTGTGCCAGTTTTTGTGATTCTCAGATACCGTTCTCTTGATAATTTTAATCAGGTTCTTATTTGTTGATTCTGCCAATCCATTGCCTTGGGGGTAATAGCTAGAAGAATACTTCAATTTAATTCCTTTTTCTAAAGTGAACTCGCTCATCTCAAGGGACGAAAAATAAGAAGTGTTATCGAATACTAAACAGTCAGGGATACCAAAACGAGTGATAATATTCAAATTTAAAAAGGCAATTACCTGACTAGTATTTACAGTCCTTAATGCGGTAGCTTCAGATCACCTGGTGAAGTAATTTGTGGCTGTTATGATAAAATTGTGCTGCTGTGAGGATGGAGGATTGATTGGACGTATGATATCAAGGCCCCACTACTGAAAAGGAGAGTCTACTGACACGGGCTGCAAAGGAAAGGCTAGTTTCTGTAACTGCCCTGATGCTTTTTGACAAATAGTACACTTACAACACAAGGCATGGGAGTCTCAAAAAAGTGTGGGCCAGTAATAACCGGCTCTCAGAACTTTATGGGCAATGGTTTCACCACCGAAATGACCACCAGCTTCTCCTACATGCAATTCTAGTAAGACTTTTTCTGCTTCGTCTTTCTCAAGATAGCGCATGAGTACGCCATCAAAATTTTGACGAAACAGAATACCATTAACCAAATGAAAGGAGGTAGAATTTAATATTAACGCTCTTCCTTTAGTGGGATCCAGGTGATGGGGGGCTGACCCATGTTCAAGACAAAATCTTATATCGTCATACCAGGGATTGATAGAGTTTTGTGCATAGTAGACTGCATTTTGATCATGCTGTCCTGGGTTTGACCTATCACTTTCTTCTTGCTATCCTGCTGTTGAATCAACCACTAACTTGCATAACCCTTGGCCTCTCACTATCTGAGCTGGGGTAGTTTCTATGTCGTACTCCTGTAAAGAAGTAACCCAGTTAGCCCTCTTTTCTCCTAGTTCTTTCTGCACTAACAGGTTTCTGACGGTTGGATAAGGGACAATAAATTTCATCCTGGATTTCAAAAGATAAGACCGGAAGTGTTTGACTGCTTTGAAAATAGCGTAGGCTTGCTGATCTATCGCTGGGTAATTGAGTTTAGCACCTTTGAAAGCAGAGCTCATAAAGGCAATGGGTACTTCATTGTTTTCAACATTCTTTTGAGTTAGGACTGCAGCGTAGGAGTGGTCAGAAGCAAAAGTGTAGAGCGTAAAGTCTTGGGAGAAGTCGGGGCTCATGAGAGAAGGAGTGTCTATTATGGCCTTTTTTATTGCATTAAAAGCTTGATTTTATATGGGTCCCCAATGATATTGTGTGTCTTTCTTAATTAGGTTTTGTAAAGGTCTAACCATTTTGGAGAAGCTGGGGACAAATCTCCTCATGAAGTTTATTTGGCCTCAGAAAGACTGCATAGATTTTTTGGATGTAGGAGGGGGGAGTTTTGAGATGACTTGAGTCCTTTCGGGGTTGAAAATCATCCCTTTTCTTGACACAATAAATCCTAAGAGTTTACCTTGTTCTACTGCAAAGATGGATTTTTTAGGATTCAAGGAGATGCCGTATTTACGACATCGCTGTAGAACAGTTCTTATATGAGCTAGATGATCAGTTTTGTTTTTAGAAAAGATAGTGACATCATCTTAGTAAACTACGATGGACTGATTTATTAAGCCTCGGAAAGCGATGTCCATCGCTCTTTGGAAAGTGGCACCAACATTAATCAATCCAAAGGGAATTTTTTGATAAGCGTAGGTGCCCCATGGAGTGCGGAAGGTAGTTTTAAGTTGGTCTGGAGGAGACATCAGGACTTGGTTGTACCCTGAGAAACCATTCAATAAATATAGCCTCTTATAAACAGATACCTGTTGAAGGATCTGTTCCATAGGTGGGACAGGATAGTTGTCTTTATCAGACGCTCTATTGAGGTTTCAAAAATCGACGCAAAGTTGAATTTCCCCGCTTTTCTTCTGGACAGGGACAAGGTTAGAAACCCATTGAGTGTGCCTAACTGGGAAAATTGTCTTAGCATTTAGGAGTTTATTCAATTCTTTTTTTACGGTCGGTTCGAGCTTAGGGTGCATTTTTATTAATTTTTGTTGAAAGGGTAAGGTTTGGGGTTTCAGAGGAATGACGTGTTGTATGATGTTGGGGTCGAAAGTTTTGAGGTCATCATACGTCCACGCAAAAACATCTTTAAATTCTTTGAACAATTTAATAAATGCAACTTTTTCTTGTTCAGAACATCCTACCCCTAGATTAATGCACTGCGGATTGTCATTAGTTCCTAAGTTCACTTTTTCATATGATAAAGAGGAACTATTGGTTTTACAGTTGACCGATTTTTTGAATTTATCTTGAAGATCATAAAACTTCTCTAATCTAACTATAGATTTAGGGATCGAATTTACCATGTCCGATGAAGATTCAGGAGTTCTCGGATCTGGTATTACCATGAAATCACACAAATTGTCGTCATGAGTGCATTCGTCTATCACCGTGCCTTGAAAAGTTTCCTCCATGTGCAGGAAGTTAATAATCTGCTGATCATCGTCGAAGACTCTCCAGTTCGTGATGTTGTTGGGAATGGATGGCCTGAACAACAGTTCGATGGAGAATGCGTCTGGGGACAAGCCCTCTGCAGGAAAGAGTTTAGAAGCTACGTTAGCTAATAGATCTGCTTCAGAATTATTCAATCTAGGAATATAATTTATATTTAAAGAAGAAAATTTATTCATTAAATTCCATACCTCGGATTGGTAGCTTTTAAGATGCGGAGACAGGCATTGAATAGAATCTCTTACCTATCTAACTACGATTTCAGAATCGCCAAATAAAGTCAAGTTTTGAATGTTCATATCTAAAGCTTTTCTGGGACCCTGCAATAAAGCCTCATATTCTGCTGTGTTATTAGTACATTTAAATTCTAACCTACATGCAATCAATGTTTTGTTACCTGAGGGATCAATAATAACGCAGCCTGCACCAGCTCCTTCTTTGGACTTTGACCCGTCAAAATAAAGAGACCAAATTTGATTTTTATCTGGTGTATAAGACCGTTGTGTAGAAGCTGCTGGCTGCACATATGCTACAATCTTGGACTGCTGTTCTGGATTGGTGACAGCTGAAGTTTCGGCCATGAAATTTCCGAAAAAGGTATCCATCCCTTGTATTTTGGGTGAATCAGCAGAAGGTGTAAATGGTTCGTTTGGAACGTTCAGATCTGTGACCGTGAACTTAAGGTAGCGTTCACGATTTACCTTGACTTTGTTGGGCTTGCCGTTCTCGGGTAGCCACAGGTGAGACCAATCTGTCGCAAAATAGCCGTGAAGCTGCTCCGACCAGTCTCTGCTTAAAAATAGACCATACACTTCTGGAGTATCCACAACAATAATATCAATGACTTTATGAACTTTGGGGTTAGACGATAATCTTATAAGCACATTCCTTAATTCGCTTACAACTTTAACACTAGTTCGATCAAGTTGGATGATTTTTAGAGTGGATGGTTTAACTTCAACATTAATCTTCTGACACACAGACCATGGCATCACATTGGATGATGCTCCTGAGTCTACCATACAATTGTGCACGTTTCTATTAAAGATTTCAAAAGTTAACAAAAATGGAGGTACGTTTCTGCGAGTACTAAGGGTGGTAGCTTGTGTTTTTTTACTCGCAGTTTCTAAAGCTACTGTATCTACATTATCTACATTATTTACATTATTTACAGGAAGGCTTCCTTTGTCTTGAGGATCAGTATTACTTTTAGTGGGAGTCTTCTGAGGAAATTTGTTCTGAACAACCTTGTTATTGCGTGAATTACCATTTTTTCCATTCTCTGCGATATTTTGTAACATCTTTTGTAACAAAAATGGAAATTTCAATAACTCATAAACATAAATGTTAGCCCTTGACTTTTTAAGATTTTCAACTAAATCATAATCTAAGTTGGGGTTCACATGACTCTGTTTATTCTCAGCTGGTTTAGATTGCTTTGGAGGCAAGGTCGTAGTGTTTTCGGAAGGAGGTTTGTTTGCTGTCTTACTCCTAGTATTGTAGGGATGAACTGTCTCGAAGTTAGCTTGAAAGATGCTATCCGAGAAGTGTCCAAAAATGTTTGGGGAAGACTCTTCTTTTGGAACTGTCTCTTGTTCAACAACCTCCTCATGAATCTCAAGAGGCATCAACTTATCCTGGGCTTCTAGAATTGTTTGAAGTGCGAATTGCAGACTTTATAGATTAAGGCCCTCAGTATTCAGATTAGGTCGGTTGGTGGGAAAAGGCTTCCTGAACGAGGGTTTGTAGGGACCTTTGCTCGAAGAAGCTTCTTCGGTTGTCCTTTTCAAATCTATAACTTGATTTGACAGTTTTTGAACGACTTTAGTTAGGTTCTCTAAATCAGATCTTTTAGGTTGTGCTTTACTTTGAGCACGTCTAGGGAGGATTTCGATCTTCTTTTTGGAAGAAGAACTGGTTTCTGTTTCGTTGCTAGTAGTGTCTTTTAAACTAAGTATGTCTTTTTCAATCTGGCTGGCCTCCTCGAAGGCCTCTAACAACGTGGCTTTCTTAGATCATTTAACCCAAATGGATATACTTTGATGCAAAGCTTTAGTATAGTATGCTATGATAAGATTCTCAGCAGGCATGGAATTCGTAGGGATTCGGTTCTTAAGTGTTAAGAATATTTGATTAAAGTCTTTAATTTTCTCTTTTGGGTTCATTCTTAATATAGAAATCTCCATAACCAGGAATTCTGGAGACTTATCATCTCTGAACTTTTCCAAAAAGCATGACTCAAACTTTTCCCAAGATATGATGGTATGGGGTTACTGGGAAAAGTACCATGTCGATGCATTGCCCTTGAAAGTATAGGGGAACAACCTACAGACTACGTCTTCATGCTTGACGTTGTGGAGTCTAATGGCTAACATAAACTTTTTAATGTGATCTTCAACGATCTGTTTAGAGTCAGGGTCGAACTTGGGAAGCCACTTCTCCGGATGTTTGGGTAAGGGATGCTGATCTCCAGGTATGGCTACGACATCCTGGTCGAGCCAAGGTCTGGTAGGATTGTTTTGGTTGGCCATTGGTGTAGTCGGTGTAGAAGGCTGAGAAGGGGAACTGTCTTCATCAGAAGAGTCTTCTCCAGAAGAAGAAGGAGATGATGGAGGTGGTGAGGGAGGTATTCCAGATCCTCCTGCAGTAGGAGTGAGGATTGGATATGTAGGGTTCACAGTGAGGTTAGTGCCTCTGAGTTGTTCTCTGATATCAGAGAAATCTAAAGGTTGGTCCAAAGGTCGATTTGGTTGCCTCAAATGGGCTAAGGCACTATGTGTTCTTATGAGAGATTGGCGAACAATCTCTTGTATGTCACCACCTGTAGAATTTGGGGTTGCTGGCTCAACTGTGATCTGTGGATCGTCATTTGATGTGGTTGCTATTTGAGGGGGAATGTTATCATTCGAATGAATTCTTGTCACTATAGGTGAGCGATTAGGTGGTGGAGGAGTCTTGCAACCGCCTCGTGCCATTAATAAATTTCAGGCCCTCCTTCTAGCACCATTTGTTGACGGGAAAAAATGAACGCTCGCCAAATGGAAGAGTGGATCCGGTCCGGGGTTGTCTAAATAACCCAAGCCATTTGGGGTGACCCACCCTGACGGGTTTAGCGGCTCCGTTGGCCAATCTAAGTCCTAAAAAACAAACAAATGAAAACTACACTAAGAAAGTAATCTAAATGAAAACAATAATTAAAACAAACTAATAAAAAAATCTAAACTACAAATATACAATCTATTACCTAAATCATACAACTATAATTCTATAAAATTAAATGTTCAATTAACAACAGAATCAGATTCAATTACAAATATACAATATTTACAGATTACAGATTTAGATGAAAACCTGCAAAAAACATTTGTAAACTGTCCTAAGACAACGAAGCTATTGTTTTTTGGTTTTTATAATTTTATGAGAAAGAAATTAAATAAAAATTATCTAAGCTAAGAAACTAAAATAACAACTCTAACTAAGGAACTAAACTATATATATATATATCTAAACTACTTAAATTATACTAACAAATTAACTATCAAATAACAAATAACAAACTGACCTGAAGTAATGCTTCAGGTTTGTCCTGTATGCAATGGTTGATTTAGCTATTCGGTGGGAGGAAACCCGCACCAGATTCTCCACGAGCTTCTCGTAAACAAGAAGCATCTGTGCTCTTCAAATATAAATGATAGGACAAACAAGACATAAAAAATTATAGCAATCTTATAATTAACAAATTATCGCAGTCAGATAAATCCTTGTGCAACATTTGTAGAAGACAATTCAATTAACGAAAAAGATAAACCTGTATTCATTAAATTGAAATAGAGTAATTGCTGTATTTTTAAATAAGAGAGATCAGATATGGACAACATATAAATCAAATCACATCAACATGCAATGAATCATGATAGCTAAAGTAGTCGATAATTAATTGCAAATTGATATGAAGAAAACTTGAAACAAAGGTTTGATATATTGAAAGCGAAAGCTGTTACAAGACATCAACTTTCATCCCAGTCTGTATCATAAATCCATAATTTGGTTCTCCAAACAGTGATGATGATCCATTCATTACAAAAAATGACAAGTACTTAAAGACCTCCCACAAGGTAAACCATCCCTGTGGGAATTATCCAAACAGTTTACAAAAATCTTTGGATAGTATCCCAAGTCTGTATTTCTGACTCAAGCTAACAACCTAAAACAAAACCATATCCAAAGTATCTCCCAAACTACCACAGCATGCCCAATTGATCATTGTAATTCGTATGCACCTGAAAGAAGACAAAAATAGACAAGTTTAGAGGATATTTTATTGATAAAATTGAAAAAAATCTAATTTTTAAGACTAGCTACAGAATCTTGCGATTCTGTAGCTGGTCTAATTTGATCACATAATCATTTTAAAATCAATCCAAAACTTAAAGAATTATATTCAAACTATTAAACAAATATTTAATTGCTAATTGGAAACCAAACAAATCATTCAAATCAAAACTTTTATGCTAATTTGAGAGTAAACAAAATCATAATTGAATCGATCAAATGGTACCAGGATATGTGAGATTTGTCCAACGACTTTCATTACTAATTCAGAACATACATAATCGATTGACAGTTGGATTACCAATGAAATCATCTCTTGAACCAATTTTAATCGACACAAATTGTAACCGGTTAAACAAATCATTCATGCAATAGTTTATGTCGCCTCAGCCATTAACAAAATCGTTGTCGAATCAAAATGAAATCAAAAGGATTGTTTATCAAATTAATAAAACTATATCAAACATATACAAATGATCATGCTAATCGTGGCACACAACAATCGTTTGCAAAATCAAATAAAAAAGGAATGAATTGAACCGATTTAAGATCGACACAATCGTTATGCAAAATCAAAACAGAGCTGTGTCCGAATTTAGAAAACGAATCTTGTGTGCAGGTGGAATCATAATCCAAAACAAAAATATTGATTCAATCCAAAACAGAATCGTTCCTGGCAAATCGAAGTCAACAGGATTGTTTAGAAACAAACAAAACTTAATCGAAATCAAACCCAATCGACTATCCATACAAAATTGTTTCAACAACAATCCAAACAAAATCGAAAATAGATCAATCATTTATACTAAACTGAGAATAATAAAATCTCATTAACTAAATCATAGCTGTGTCCGAATTTAGCAAACAAATTTTCCACTCATGATTCATAACATAATTATTTTGGTAAAACGAAAGCAACAAAATCATTTTGAATCAAAATGAACAGAGCTATTGAAAGCAAATCCAACCGGTTATATTAATCCAAACCAACTCATAAAACGAAATTAATATTGAAATTCATACCTGAGCAGTAAGAAAAGGCTTCGATCATGATAACTTGGAATTGACAAAATTCGTTGCTGCTTCGACATTCCTGAAGACAATCGAATCGGTGGTTTTTTGTTTCTTCTCACTGGCTTGTAACCTATCGTTCTCCTTCGCCAACACTGTCACTCATTCCTCTAATGATTTGATCTTTGATTGCAACAGGGGAATGTCGGTGTAATAACGCTCTAGCCAGGCATTACATTGGCTACATGACGGTTGCTCAGGCTTTGATATCACAGGTGAGGGTTTGTTTAAGTCACCGGGGGTTTCATTGTGCGGCTTGATTCCTGTGTAATTTGGGTCATTTTTGAGACATGGGGGTAAGTTAGAGACATAGTCATAGGGTTCTTTATAACATAGGCCATGGGAATAGGGGTATTCCTCAGCTAGGAAACGCTCAATATCGAAATCCGTGTCCTCGCTCAACACTATGGGCTTTTGGTCGACGTTTTTCTTGGGTTTGTTCCTGCACATCTCAATATCCATCGAGCATGTTTCTTACCCTTATTGTTGACAGTAGTGTCACTCTTACCTTTTTTAATCACGGGATTTTTGACAGCCTTAATATTTTCTTTAGCACCCGGGTCGATAGTAGTATCGGGTAGGTTGATGTTAGGGAAATACGAGGGTTTAACAGGGGGGAGAAGGATATGAAATGGCATGGCTGGCCCAACCACAGTTTCTGTAACCACAACCTTGTCGATTTGAGTAGACTCGGTATTACCAAATCCATTCCTTGATAGGAAGGCTTGCCAATTATCACCACTAAGGTTTAAATGGTGGACAATAATGAGTTTAATCAAGCTGTGATGAAAAAGGCTGCTATCAGCCTTCTCACGCTGGAATATTTAGACATCTTGTAAAGACTACACAAGAAGTAATGCGGCATATTTAAGGGATAGCCTATGAAATTCATCAATAACTGGAGGTGATACAAAAATACCAAGCCATACCAACCTTCACAGGTCACAAAATGTTTAACAATTACCAAAATATCGTGCCACCTGGGTTTGAGGGTAGTGCTAGGCATACCTTTATCACAGGAAACATTCTTTCTTGAAGTGAAAAGGAGAGGCCACGACACCTCGTCAACTTTGGAATTTTTGAACCACCGTTGCCCTGTCGCTGGTAGTCCTGTGGCTAAGCGTACAAATTCCTCATTAAGCTCGAGCTGTAAGTCTCCGACCTTAGCCCTACACCCGTCGAAGGTGAGGGTGAATTGTTTGGAAACCGAAAGGTTAAAGCCCTCAAACCTCTATATAAACACCAACCAACCATTGTTTTCCAAATCATTGCGAGCATTATCGAATAGCAACAGAGTTTGGCTACCGTTTGGTTCTATGCACACCACTGGTGCCATAGATAGGAGCACACAATGGGAAAGGGTTTGCATCCAAGGGTTCAAACAGGGTATTCGCAAGATCAATAGGCTCACAGGCTTACCCGAAAACTAACAGAGGTGACCCGGGATAGGGGGAATGCATTAATGACCGAATGTGTGAGGGTGGTGGAGCTAGATCAGCCCATGCAAAATAGTAATTTCCCATAGTACAACTGACAGCGCATAAAATGATTCAAATCACTATTGCGTATGTCAAAAACTAAGCCATTCAAACAATCAATGAAATCTATGGTAAGTCAACCAAACATTTGCATGAGCAATAGTTTTAGCATAGTTTTTAAAACCAAAATAATGATTCAAAATATGTATGAAATATGTTTGATCATATCAAATATGTATGAAATGAAATAATAAAACCAAGGATCTAACCACATCCTCAATGTGTTTTTCATAAGACCAATGTGTCAAGAAAATAGATGAAAGACTATTAAACATCAAACCACCAATGTATCAAAAACTCTATCATAAGAATATCATCACAGTCTTATAAAAATGAAGTCATATTAACAATCAAAGAATGCCAAATGAGTAAAGATCTTGGGGTCTTGCCAACTGTGCGAATATAATTAAATTAGAGGGGTGTCCTTCTTCAAAAGATGCATGAAACCTTTAGTGATATTGGCATAATTCACTATAAATCGAAGTAGAAAGTTAACTTTCCCCTGTAAACCTTGAAGTTGTCTAATAGTGTGGGGGGGAGGCAATCAAAGTATTCCCTCACCCTTTAATGGATCTACCATGATCTCGGTCTTGGAAACTAGAAATCCCAAAAGATGACCAGATCTAATGCAGAAGATGCACTTGTGAGGGTTCAACCGGATTCTATAGTAATGATATCTTTCAAAAACAAGTCGAAGGTACGTAGCATGATCCGCTCTCTTATGAGAGTGAGCAACAAGATCGTCAAGGTAATCTTCGACTTTATGCTTAAGATCATGAAAAGTGAAGGTCATGGCATGTTGGAAGGTTGCTCCGGCATTTTTAAGGCTGAAAGGCATTTTATGGTGTGTGAAAGTACACAAGGAAAAATAAATGTCATCTTGTGTTGGTCCTCAGGTTTTATTTGAATTTGGCTATACCCTGAAAATCCATCCATAAAAGAAAATACTTTTCTTCCCACACATTCATCGATAATCTGATCGATGAAAGGTGTTAGGAAGTTATCTTTAGGACATGCCTTATTTAGGTCACAAAATTCCATACATACACGGATAGTTCCTTTCTCCTTATTCAGAGGAACAGGGTTGGATACCCATTCAGTCAAGGGAACTGGGTATATGAAGCCAACATTAAGTATCTTCTCCACCTATGCCATAATAGCAGGGGCCTTTCGGGGATTAACAACTCTAAGACATTGTCGAATAGGTTTAGCATCCAGATAAGTTATAATCTCATGCTCGATAATACGAGGGTCAATTCTTGACATCTCTTCATATGAACAAGCAAATACATCTCGAAATTCCTTGAATAGTTCGGTGTAAATCATGATTTCCTCTGGCAAACAATCCACACCTATATTTACATTTTCAACCTTGCCAAGGATACAAGAGATATCGATCGTGACTATAGGAGAAATACTCACGATATTTCCTTCAGCATAAATGTCGTGTGTATTAATTGGAACTATGGCGTGACTAACTATCTCACTCAAAGTAGATTGAAAATCATCTTGTCCGATTCTTTCAAGCTCTAGGAGAAAATAAGAGCGGTGATGCATATTGTCCCAAGGTTTGTTGGAACCATTCATGGCTTCGATGATATCTTCATTTGAAGGAAAAGTCTCATCTAGGAAATCATGTGAACAAGACAATGAAGTGGCCCACAAGGGCCTAAGAATGGGATCCTCCTCATCCATCGATGAGGTAACAGGATCAAGATTGATAGAAGAGTCAAGAAAAAATTGATACACAATCTCCACTGTCGATAGTGGCATGGCCATTCTAGCATGCAACTGACCTGCACAATATGAAGTCGGGGAATCTAGGGTCGACGAATCACTAAAATAGGAAGTGTGGATAGGAATGGACCTCCCTGTCGAAACAAGCCTACTGGACATAGCATAAACATGATGACTCTGTGTCGTGAAGTTGAAAGTACCCGTAAGGGAAAAATACATTTCGACACCGATATTCTCTGTTGTCAACTGAGAATTGTCGATCACAGGGTTCGACAGTCAAATAGATGCATTAGTACTAGAGTACGCAAATGATAATTGGTCGATCATCATGATCTTCCCTTCATGAGGAAAACAAAGAGTACGGAAGACGGACGATACAACGTCGACCATAGCATAGGTCCAATTGCATCCTATTAAAAAGTTATAATCAAGAGGCACATCCACTACCTCAACCTCCACCTCTACCATCTTTCCACCTAATTGGACTGAAAAGGAAGGAATAATACCATGAGGGCAGAAGGAATGACTGTCAAAAGCAATCAACATGTTCGATGAATTAGAAAGAGTCATAGAACCAAGAGCTTTCCAACATATCATAGACATCACACACATAGTAGTGCCTTCATCAACAACTGCAAGTTTGATGGTATACTTTGAATACTCCACATGGATTTGGAATGCCACATGGTAAGGCAAGTGAGGCTTCACATCTGTGATGTCAAACTTGATAACTTTTTTATCCACTGGGTTGTGGAGCTCCTAATGTAGATAATAAAGAATTCCTCTATGAAGGACACATTTGGAGTGCCTCCAAAGCCGACATCGCACAAGAGGTTTGACCCAGGTCCTCAACAATAGAGTAGTTCTGGGTGGCTCTAACATTTGGATTGTGAGTAGAGCACTTGAGTACACCTTTTGGAATATGAGGTGGTGGATCTGGTTTTTCAATCTGTAAATATGTCTCCAGAGGAGGAGGAGGAGATTCTAGACCAGGAATATCTTGTGAAGAGTTATAATCTCGAGATCGAGTGGCTACATTAAATTTTGCATTGACCATATTGATACGCAAATGGTCATCATCTTGCAACGACGGGTTTCGACTCCCACCAGCCACATTTCCATCATTTGATGAATTCCAGGCCATGTGTTGGTTGCGTGGAAAAGGATTCGCCAGCACGGCGGGCGATAGAGATAATAGCCTCGCAACTTCAGCAATTTTGGGGCATAGATGGGTAAGGTGGTCATATGTACAAATCTTACATAAAATATTCACCTTACGTCTTTCTTGTTTTCCCTCTCCAACATTATTATTAGTCCTCTCATTATTACCAATGTCCTTGGGTTTATTACCATTTTTCCCACCCTTACAATTATTACGTCCTTTCTTATTATTCCCGCCAAGTTGTTGGTTACCATTTGGGTTGGTCGACGATTGCACAGAATGTACATTCACCGACTGAGTGGGGTTTGAAGACAGAAACGAAGCTGGCCCTCCTGTAGACTGGTTTATAGACAATTCTTTCAAATGGCTTGTCATCGACTCTATGGATTTTACATTGGCAGAGCCTACAATTCCATGAGAATGAGGTCCGAGCTTTTGTCTAGGGTCGTAAGTTGACCGCGGTGCATTCAGAATAATGTGATATAACATCCTAGGCTAAGCATATATCAAATCTAGTTGTTGGGATTTAAATATAGTTTCTTCCTTAGTGGTAACCTTGGGAGTAGAAACATCCTTTTAGATAGGATGGTGAAAAGACTTAATGAACCATTCTAAAGGGAAGGTTGGGGTATGGAGGTCTTAATCAACCTCTTTCATCTATGCCACTCCTGGATATGATCCAAGATATGGGTGGTGGTGTCCTGACGTAAAGTCGACAGAAGTTCTAGGCCAACATCGTAACGAACCGACAATTGGAAGTGGTTAAGGAAGACCAACACCAGTTGACTAAAGGTTCCATATGCCCCCCTATGTAGCTCGATGTACCATTTCACAAAAACTCCAATGAGAGTGCATTGAAACAATATTAACCTAATAGAATCGTCATTAAGGGAATTCGAGGAGCACCATAGGTGAAAGGCAGTAATGTGATCACCAGGATCCTCACCATTCTTACCTTCGAACTTCGAAATGTCCGAAGGAAGATTGGTGGGGACGGGGGGCCATGTAGGATCATGACTCATAGGTTTGTTCATAGACAAGTTTTCTAGATTAATCATGGCTAGAAAATGGATACGGGGTTGCATCATCTGGCCCCAAGCTCCCAGGAAAGGTTGTGCTTGAGGAACTGTAGCCCATCCAGGGTTCTAGTAAGCACCATGGCCCTGTTCGAGATTGTAAGACCCTCCTCTGGGATGATTCATAAAAGGTTGGTTGGGAATTATTCCATTAGGAATGTTCTATTGGGGGTTATAAAAATTTCCCCCAACCGTATTGGATCCGAGTTGGGGGTTTCCCAAAGCATGAAATTGACCTCCTTAGGGTGGGAATCCATAGAATAGAGGTTTTTTCGTCATGCCAAACATATTGTTCAGAAACGACACCGAGGAGGTAGGGGTATAGGATGAAACTTGAGCAAAAGCTTGTCTACCAGGTTGGTTGTTCCACCCAGAAGTAAGAGGATTAGACCCAGGGTTAAAAGTAGGAATGCTTGCCATATTAGGAGTCATTTGAGGGATTTGAGAACCGCCAAACAAAAAATGGAGTATAAGGAGGTTTAGTGCCCCCAAGCCCAATGCTAGCATTAGGGCCTGTAGTTGGGATGGTGTTCGAAAACTACAAAGTAAAGTTCGACATACCATAGGGAAAATTACTAGAGGCCATAGGGATGGACTGAACATTATAGCTTGGTGAGTGACCAAGAGACCCAAAAGGGTTTGAGGTAGTATATTGAGAATTCACTATAGGCCGATCCATAGTAATGATAGGTTCCTTCGGCACTACAACCATTATGGTTGTAGACGTCGAATGGGTGTTATTAACTACAGTGGGTGTGGGATTCGAAGGGTTCCCAGTGTTCTGAAGACTAGGTTCAATACTCATCCTTGTAGAATAACAAGTCTAAACAGTGGATGTGTGTGTACCACGCCTAATAACTCTACGCCTTTTAGAAGGAAAAGACTCAAAATATGGTGGTAAATGTAACAAGCGATGGGACCAGTGAGGATGCTGGTCCAACTCCACGATGAATTAAGACTCTAAAGACGAAAAATAAATCCTAAGGCCAACTAGTAATCAAAGAGCACACCAAAAGTCAAACGACCAATATGCACACAAACGGGGTAAAGTGGCTGAGAGTGGCCTCCCTCCCTAAAGAAGGTATGTCTCACCCGAGAGGGGCCTGAGACTCCCTGCTAAAGATCGGAGGTAACATAATCAATTATAAGGGCCCTCGTGGGCTTAACAACCAGTCGGTCAGATCCCCCAGAGAGGTAATCCTACATAAAATTTGTGTGTTGTCTGACCCTTATGTGACCTAGGTTACTTGTAGAATAACCCATGCAAGTAACCTATGTGGCACCTAAGTCAAGCAACTAATAAACCAATGTATAACCGATTCACATGTGAGTAGTCGTAAGTCAGATCCACTATATGGGTAGGGTAGCAAAGCCCGAAACCTTGAAAGTACCGCCTCTCACAAAGGTAAAGGCAAAAAAAAATCCCCAGATACGAATAGATCCCTAGAAATATCTTTGACACTAAGAAGGTATCAAGGGGATATCCCTTCAACCAACCTCGCGTGACCTCGTGATTAACTCCGATGTGAGTGAAGCCTCCTGATATTACCAATTATACAATGGATTTCTCCACTCCCTTTCTTAGATGCATATGTTGATTTAATTGCCTTGGAGAAGTTTACTCACAAAATCTTATTCCAAGGCACTAAATCTTAAGCTAGTTTGTGCACCCTAGAAAATAAAATCGTGATGAATCAATTTTAAATTATACCGTTAATTTTAGTGGCCGTGATTACTCAAAAATGTATGGTAGTGAAACTCATGATGTTATGACTCTGCAAGAAAAATAAAAAATGAATAAGATGCAAAGTCCTAACTTCAATTTCCAATGAATTATATGCTTCCAATAACAAATGCACTTTTCGATTTCAACTCTGCAATTCTGAAGTAAAAATGAAAACTTTTATTACATGCACTAAGCTAATGACAGGGACTCAAAAGACCAAAATCCCAAGCAATACAAAATGCCTATTTTTTTTTGTATTTTCAATATAATAAAACTAAAAATGCATGGACTGGAAAGCAACTTGATATATAAACTCTATTGTGTATAGAAAGAGATAACTCAAGAAATATACCAAGCAACAAAACATCCAACCCAATGTACAAGGACAATCAAAATGAAAAGATGATGAGAAAGACTCCGCCCAGAAATTCAACCACAGACATGTTTCCTGTCATCCCACAAGCACTTAACAAGCACTACAGAGACCTAAGAAGACTCAACAAACATAAAATCCCACCCAACAACCTACCAGACCAAGAAAACAAGAAAGGAAAGTTGATGTACGTGACTGTTCAGGAAAATAGATCATATGTATGCAACCTGCAGAGGGATAACCAGTGTATGTACGCGACTGTCAAGGAAAAAGGCGCGTGTATGTTCAAAAAACAAGGCTAGGAAAGGGAGAAGGCTGAAAACTCAGACCTAGAGTGAAAAAAGGTTTTCAAACAATGATATGACAAGAAACACAATATAAATGAGAGCAATCTAAGGAGAAAACTACTCCAAACCCTAAGAAAGAAGATTCAATCCCCATTATGGTCGCCAATTCTGTTACGAGGAAAATATCTCTATGGCTAGGGTAAACCACAACAGATGAAAATGACTGCAGAAATCAACGCTCTTCTCAAGTATTCTATGAAAACAAATATGCTAGAAAGACAAGATAAAATGCCTACCTAGCACTCGACCCAAAGAAATACACCTACCACTAGTCCTCAACAACCAAGCAAAGCAAGCATATGGTGATATTATATGATGTTAGCACATTCAATAGAATAATCCATTAATAAACATGACAAATACGCCCATGGAATAATAATTCAAATATTTGCAAGATATCAATTGGATGGGGAAAGAGTATTTCTATTAATATATGATCAACAGAAGTGAAAATGTTACAAACTTCTGTGTCAGCATGGTTCGGAACCGAGAAACTAAGTTCCTTCCAGCTGGGCCTCCACCACGTCAATCCTCCATCAAAGGCAAGCTCATAAAAGAGAAACAATGAAGTTCTCAATCAATAAGGGAAGAGCTTGGGGGATGAACACTGTGTTCATACTTAAAGGACAAAAGGATGCAGACTCAATGTGAAGTAAATAATTTATCTAGAGTAACTTTTCTCTCAAAGTTGAATTATTTCTCCTTCTTTCCATAGCTCGGAATCGGTCCATTTATAGCCTTCAAAATGGAACTGAAGGGCCAATTCAGAATGTTTCCAGTATATTGAAGGCCAAGTATCATAGATCTCCTATCGTGACATGGAAACCTAACATTAATTTTCATTTTCTGGCACAAATCCCGATGTACGCGGGTTGTAGTGGAGCAACCTGCATATACGCATGTTGTATAGTAGGCAAGATGCATACATATGGAAAAATATGTATTTTTGGCTCTAGATTTTACAAACAAAGATGATAAGTCTACATAGGGAAATGGAAAAAGGCCTTTTGTGCAAGATTGCATAAGGTGAGGAAAATCTTGCTATAACACCTGGCCTATGAAAGATTCTACAAGACTTTGTGTTCTTCCTTTCTCTCCTATGGATTTTTCTACTTCTTCCACATGAGTTGAAGGGGTATGTCATTTACTATATTGCAAGGTTTTTCTTATCAAAATGTTCGTTGGGATGAGAGTGGGAGTTTGTCGGGATATTGTTTCATAAAATTTTGGTACATCCTGGATCGAATAACACATCTTAAGATGTTTCTTTGGAATAACTTTGAGAGACTAGAAGTATTTTGCATGTGCTTCATAGTTCTCTATTTTCCAATTGTATAAGGAGTAGTCAGAATTATGTATGAACGACATGGGATATTCTCTCAAAATTTATCCTTCGGTGATCAGTTCTATATAATCTTTTTCTTCATTATTTATCTAATATAAACATTTGGCTTCTTGATCTTCATACCATGACTCCATCCATGGTTTTCCTTCCTTTGGATCCATGAGAATAATTATTTTTCTCCCACTTCCTTTTAATTTGATTCTATCTCTTTCCACAGAGATAGTTTCTTTCATTTGTCGACCCCATGGTCAACCGAAAAGAGATTTATTTGTTGGCATTCCTTCAACAAGGTCGATCACCTCAAAGTCAACTAAAGTCGGTATTCCCATAATTTGTGTATCGACATTTCTCAGTGTTCTAATTGGTTCTATTAATATCCAATCAACTAACTTAAGATAATTCAATGTGGGTGTTAGGTTGGGTTGGCCCATTCGTATCCATATTTCTCTTGGTAATATATTAACCTGTGAACCAAAGTTGACTACCACCTGATTGACCATTATTCCTTCGATTTCCAGGTCGACTCGTGGATCATAATCTTTGCTTTTGTAAGAAAGGTGATTTGAATCCTTGGTCGGTTTTTGACCATCTTTGTATTCTCGCAGTATGTTGAGTAAGTCCAGTAGCCTACCTATCAATAGTTTTTCTTTGAGTAGTTTCAAAAATTCATGGATGATGTATTCATCTCAAATTCTTGGATTTTGTTGATCTTCTGTTGCATTCCTGAACAATTTAAGAGCTTCTCTCATTATTTTGTCTTCCTTATCTGGCTTTGGAAAGTTGTTAGTCTTTTTTCTTTGATAGTTTTGTGGTGGAGTATGGATGTCGCATCCTTCTCCTCACCTTGTAATAATATGTAGATTCTTAGAGTTCCTTACATATTCTTTAGATACTACGTTTAGTAGGTTCACAGTATTTCTAGGTATAATTTTGTCGAGCACTATCGAGAAGTATTCTAGAGAGTGATATCCAATGCCACATATGTTGTAGAACTTTAGATCAATATTTTCTTTTATAGGATAGTCTTCGTTGTCATGATCATTTTCCAGTAGTTAGCACAATATGGTCTTCCACGGCCTCGACCTCGACCACCAAATTTGCATTGACCTCTTTGACCTCGACCACGACCATCGAAATAATCATATTTTCGACCATAGTTGTTTGTTTGTTTGGTGGATTCTATGTGGTAGATGGTTCATATATTATCTTGATTTCTCACATTTAGGTGGCATTCTAAAGTTTGATGATCATAATCTTCACAGATGTGGCACCACTTTGTGTTTTTTATATTGTGTGGAAAATCTTGTATGTTATGATCAGTTAAACATCCACATATGTTACAGTATTTATGGGCTTATACTCAATGGACCTCTTCATTTGTGTGTGATCAGTTAGGGGACAATTATCATTTATGTGATTCTCCCTGGTGCATGTGTTGCACCATATTTCATTGCATCGAATGGTTAGATTTTTGATAGTTTGTTGCAAATGTTCTATCTTTTCCTCAAGTATTTTTGTCATCGAGGAAGTTGACGGGCTATCGTCATCCTACTCAACTCGTTTTTCCTTTAATGCATCCTCATAGTTTGTTATATCATATAGGTGTAACGAAGATCTAATTCTTGGCAGTATCCCCACTACATACCACTGGACTTAAGAGGTCTTTATATATTTTGTCATATTCTCCTACCGACTCACCTGGTCTTTGCTTGATTTCCTTTAGTTCTTATGATGCTAGACATGTGATGTCCTAGATTTTAAAGAATGTTAGAAAACTATTATTTATTTCTGCTTTTGAATGAGTTTGCTTCTCAGTGTAGTTCATGAACCTCGTTAAGGTTCATGAACAAACCAATGGCGTTTTGGGTCTTCTTCACCCTTGTATACAGGGATATGATTGAGTCCCATTTTGAATTTCTTGGCGGGCACACTTGGTTTTCTTGGTGTTTGAGTTATTACTGCTTTCGACTGGGGTGTTGAATCTTCTGGTTGGGTTTTTTCTGTGTTCGATGATGGATGATACTAAAGAAATAGTTGTTTCTTCTAGAGTACGAAATACGCATCCTCATTTTGGGAACTTTGATCTTTCTATTCAAACAACCTTTATTATAATGGTTGTGTCATTTCTAGATTATAGTTAATTTATTCTCTTGATATTAGATGTGGCAGGGGGGTCGAGTTGGTGAGGTCCTTAATTTGAATAATCATATTGTCGACTTCATTTCGTTCAAGCTCAACAATCAATTCATCTCGTAGGTTTCCTAGGTCGTCTATTGTGTACCACAGATTGGTCGTTGATATTTATCCTTTGTTGAAGAAATTCTCTTATCCTTGGATTGGTTTCTAGTGTGGGAGACGTACGTAATGTTGGTCCAAATTATTCATAGTCCATATTTTTTGTTTCGTCGACCGGTTGATGGAGGTTTAACTGTGTGTCATTGTGTCTATCAGGTATCACCCTGACTACTGTTGTTGCTAAGTCTGATCAATATTTTTCTGACTCTGACTGCTCACGTGCTCTAAATGGCTGACCGTCCCCTGACATCTTTCTATTCGAATTTTTATTTTTCCACTGGTTACGAAGCTCTTCTCTTTTCTATTGTCTTTTGTACCATTCTATTTTCTAGATATCCACAGATTTCTTATGGTCTTGTTTTCCATTCGACGAAATTTGGGCTTAGGAAACACTACTTCTTGTTTTTATGAAATATCACAATGTCAAATGACCCCCAATTGTCAATCCAACTTACTCTAAGTCGAGAGTGTTGTCCATGTTTATTTCTTCAAGAAGTAATCCTTGGCATCTCTTGTATCTGTTCATTTTGCATAAATAAATGCTTCCCACCTTTCATCTATTTCTTGGAAATTTTTATTCGGTAATGGTGTGCCTAGTCTTGGTCGGTATTCAATGATATCACCGAATCCCTTTTCGAGAAGGAATTTGTGAAGAAGTGTTGGAACTGTGCAGAAAATATGTCATGTAATTCAGTGTAGAAATTTTCTTTTATTTTGTCGAGGGACGTCTAATCTTCAACAAATTGTTCCAAAATATAATCTTCAATAATTAGTTTGATCCAGTCGTGCAGGTTTTTTCTTCCTCTGTTCATTAACTTCAGGCCTAACTCCTCATCGGGTGTCATTCTATGCATTACCTGATATGTTGATGTGTTGAAAAAATGCTTCTGGGATAGCTTCAAGAAATATTTTGTGCGTTTCTGAAAAAAAGTGTGATATTGCTTCAGCTAGAGAGAAGTTATTCCTTCTTCGATAGTTTCTAATGTAGTTCTCGATTTTGTGTTCCCACCCCTCACATATGTCTTGTTTAGTTATCATTTATGTATACTTATACATGCCCAATTTCAGTACTACTGACAACAGAACCAATGTTGTAATCTAAGGGAAAGCAAAGAGTGTTACCAGTAGAACCTTACATAGCCATTATAGAGATGCATACACATAGACATATAGAAATATAGACATACACAAGTAATGAGATCCAAAAGAAGAGTCCTTTTATTGTATGATAGACATTACAACACAATTACATATATTCTCTCCCATGAAGCTATCTGAGCCTTCATGTGTTTATCTATTTATACCTCTAACGGGAAGTTGTAACTGCTTAACTTCCTATGTCGGTCGGTTAGTAGAGACTCCGACCGACTTCTACTTCTAAATACAATGGTCGATCGACAATTTTACATCAACCATCAAGTCTAGTTGACAGGGAAGACTAGCCCCTACAACACGGCCCCAAAAGTTTGGGACCTGAAAAACCGTAGAAAAATTGCCAAGGTCAAAAATTGTGTTTTGAGCTAGTGGAATAGGTGGGTGGCCACCAATATCTATCTAGATCATTCCTCCCCCCTTATGAAGCAATGGTCCCCATTTTTTCAAGTTCTCATGGGATATGGGGAATATTTTGTTGAATATAAACCTTGGTGAGCTGCTTTCCTTGCTGAAGAAGTTGTCTTATTTGTACTTGGCATTAACTTGTTGAAGGATGTCATGAACCTGTTGTTGGAGGGGTTGGATCCTGCAAGATACCAGATATATAAATATGCAGAACAGAAATGAAATGCTAGAAATGACAGAAAGACAATAAAATATCCAACATAATCTTCACAATACACAGAAATGATATACGAAATAGCAATAGAAATAACACTTTGATTCAGATAGCAATGTTCACAGGCCTCTTCGAGGGGGCAACCTCCAATAGAGCAGTGCTCTATTACAATAATCTCCAAGCTAGGGTTCTCATACCCTTGCCTCTTATTTATACTAAATATGTCTATTAAGAGAAGCATCTAGAGGAAGATCCTTCTAAAAGCAGAAGTTTCTATTAGGTATTCTTACATCCGCCTTATTCTATTTTATTGAAAGGCCTTATTAATATTGACCTTTATTACATCCGAATACATTGATCTACCTATGTGTGGGTTAGGACCTTAACATGTCCGCCCCCTTAAAAACAACCTTGTCCTCAATGCTTGAGATGTGGAAACTGTTGCAGAATGGTAGCTGGTTCCCAAGTGGCATCTGCTGGAGTCATGCCTTTCCACTGTACTAACACTTCCTTGATGGTTCTCTGATGTAGGTGACGCTCACGCTGGTCCAAAATTGCTTCTGGCTATAGCCAAATGGAGCCTTCTTCAGCTAACTCTGGAAGGTTGGTTTGAATTTGGCACCTGGTTTGAATCACCTTCTTCAAGCATGAAACATGAAAACCAGGGTGTAGCTTCGACTGACTGGGCAGAGCTAACTGATATGTGACTTGTCCCACACTCTTGAGAACTGTGTAAGGGCCATAGAATTTGGGTGCTAGCTTCTGACAATGCTCGGCCTTGAGGGAAGTTTGCTTATATGGTTGCAGTCTCAGAAACACCTGATCCCCTTCTGCAAATTGACGTTCAGAGAGACCTTGATCTGCTTGCTGCTTCATTCTATTCTATGCCATGAGCAAGTTCTCTTTAAGGGTACGAAGGATGTCCTCTCGAACGATAAGTGTTTGGTCAACCACCTGGACCTTCGAGGTACCTGGTAAGTATGAGAGAACTGAAGGTGGCTTATGTCCATATACTGCTTCAAAGGGAGTCATGCGAGTGGCTATATGGTATGTAGTGTTGTACCACCATTCGACGAGGGGTAACCATTGAACCCACTGGTGTTGTTTTTTAGAGGCAAATCACCTCAGATATGTTTCCAAACACTTGTTGACAACTTCCGTTTGACCATCCGTTTGGGGATGCTAAGCTGAGCTGAGATGCAATTGTGTGCCTTGTAGCTTAAACAATTCTTGCCAAAAATTGCTTGTGAAAGTTGGATCTCGATAAAAAACAATAGAGTGCAGCATGCCATGTAGCTTGAATACCTGGTCCATGAAAATTTGAGCCACCATCGATGTAGTAAATGGGTGGGAAAGAGCGCAGAAATGAGCATACTTGGAGAGGCGATCCACCACCACCATTATGACTGATTTATTCCTCGATTTGGGTAGGCCTGTAATAAAGTCCATAGAGATATCCTTCCAAATAGTAGGGGGAATTGGAAGTGGTTGGAGGGTGCCTGGGGATTTGACTGTTTCTCCCTTGTTGCGTTGACACACCTCACATTCAACGACAAACTTACGGATGTTCTGTTTCATACCCTCCCAGAAAAAAGAGTGTTTGACTCGGTCATATGTTTTGGTGCACCCTGAGTGCCCGACTGTGGGTGTAGCATGAAGCTCAGAAAGCACCATGGATTTGAGCTTGGATTGTTTACTTAAATACAAGCGACCTTTATATCGAAGCTCATCCTGGAGCCAGGAGTATCCTAGGGGAGCTGGAGCCTTGTTCTGCAGTTGCTGGATCATATGAGAAATTTTGGGATCTTGAAGCCATTCCTGGTGGACAGCTTGGAGCCAATCAGGTACAATGAAGGAAAGAGAAAAAAGAGATCCTTCATCTTCATATTTTTGGGACAGTGCATCCGCCACGACATTGTCTTTGCCCTTCTTGTAAATGATCTCATAGTCATATCCAAAGAGTTTAGTCACCCATTTTTGTTGTTCCTGGGAGGAAATGCGTTGTTCCAGAAAGTACTTGAGGCTTTGATGGTTTGTCTTAATTTGGAAGCGTTTCCCCAAGAGATACAGATGCCACAAATCAACGACATGCAGAATCACCAACATTTCTTTTTCATAAATGGGTTTGCCCAGATTCTTTTTGTTGGTTGTGGAGCCTGATTATCTTCCTGATGCAGAGGTCCTTTGCTTTCAGCCGTGTCTATACCCCATGAAGTATTTACACCCCAGAAGTATGTACACTCTTCCACGCGGGGGAGTGCAGAGGGGGGGTACCCCCTCTGCGGGGTCCATCCCCCTGGCTGGGGGGTTTGGGGGCAAGCGGGCCCCCAGCGGGGGTTCGGGGGCGAAGTCCCCGAAGCAAAAATTGCCTTATAAAAGTATATTGTAATTTCATTGTAAATCTGGACCATTCATTATAAGGTCGCAGATCTAACGATAGAGATTATGTTAGGGTTTTTTCCCTAGAAGGCAACCCTCTTTTATGAGGGAAATGTATTGCGGC
>ML806924.1:310536-322329 GCA_009831015.1 Picea engelmannii | reverse complement strand
TACAAGGGTGGCCAACAGATGTGCGCTTAAGAACCACTTGTATTTCCTGCATGTATGAATCCCTCAACCGCGGGTTTATGCGCGTAACGACAGATCTCTGTGGCTTAAAGACGTCGGAATATGTCTCTACCCTGAAAAAAAAAAAATACCCACAATTTCTGCCAAGGAAAGTTCTCTGATACCACTTGCAAGATACCAGATATATAAAATATGTAGAACATAAATGAAATGCTAGAAATGACAGAAAGACAGTAAAATATCCAGCATAATCTTCACTATACACAGAAATGATATACGGAATAGCAACATAAATAACACTTTGATTCAGATAGCAATGTTCACAGGCCTCTTCGAGGGGGCAACCTCCAGTAGAGCAACGCTCTTTTACAATAATCTCCAAGCTAGGGTTCTCATACCCTTGCCTCTTATTTATACTAAATATGTCTATTAAGAGAAGCATCTAGAGGAAGATCCTTCTAGAAGCGAAAGCTTCTATTAGGTCTTCTTACATCCTCCTTATTCTATTTTATTGAAAGGCCTTATTAATATTGACCTTTATTACATCCGAATACATTGATCTACCTATGTGCGGGTTAGGACCTTAACAGATCCATTCAACCAATCTAGTTTAATGATCTACCTTGGTATGAGTGTGTGAGGACTTCATTTGCGAATATGCAATGTGAAGAGATATATCAATGGGGGATAATGGATGGAACCCCAAACACACTTGAAAAGGGTTGTGGCCAATAGAGATATGAAGGGATTTGTTATAGATTTTCTTGACTGGGCAGTTTGGAGGCACTCCCGTAGGTGAAGAAATAATGTCTATGTGGTGTTCTACAATCTTATCAACCTGCTTCTGCTAGACATAAAGGTCTTGGGCCGAGGTTGTAGTGGTCGTAGTGTCCTTTTGTTTACCTTTTGAATGAATCATGAAGAGGATAAAATTTGTGGTATTAGAGATTACTTTGCGACACTGTTTTTCAGAGACAATAGTTGAAACTACCTATGGTACCCTGTAGAGATGAACCCCCAAAGTAACAATGACACTACAGGATTGGGAATCATAAATGACATGATGCTTCCACATGTATGGCTATCCTAAAATAACATCACAGGATTCCAGTGGGGAAACATCACACAGTACCTCATCCTTGAAGGGCTTGATGTCATAGGACATGTGACACTATTGGGTGATGTGGAGGTCGCATCCATTGAGAAGCAACCAAATTTTGTATGGTTGCAAGTGTGGTGTTGTTTGCAAATCCAACTACTTGACAAACTCTACTGAGATTAGGTTATTTTGGCTTCTGTTGTGAACAATGAAATGCAGTGGGGTCCCCTTCACCCACATCTATGAATGGAAGAGGTGCTCCCCCTCCTCAGGCTCCTCTGGTTCTTCTGGTTGGATTGTTGTGGTCACAATGGTACAAGTGGGTTCTACATCAATGATTTGTTTCCTTTTATTTTTTTCTAAACCAGACTCTGAATTGAGGTTAGACTCTTTTTCTTTGAGCTTATCCACCAATAATTGTTTCGAGTGACATTCATCAGTGTTGTGCAAGGGGATTTTTTGGAAGTTGTGCCACTTTCCAATGTCCTTGCTCGTCTTCTCGCTACCCTTATTTTCTCACATCTTGGACTTGTTGTATTGAGGTTGGATGTTCTATGAGTTAGGTCCACCTTTACCATATTTTGGTTGTTGTGGATTTGGAAACCCAAACTCCCTCTTATTCCACTGCTTAAATTTCTACTCGATTTTGAAAACATATTGATAAGAAACTTCGAGTGAAGAGATGTACAAAAAATCCATTTATGTTTGGATGTACCTATGTGTACCCCCACAATATTTTAGAACCAAATTTCACTCCAATTATATGATACCCATGTTGGTGTTCAAGGTATGGAAGGTATTTTTGAACTCCAACACTGTTTGGTCCCTCTCTTGAGGCAATGTGGTCCATACCGTGTATTGGTCATCATAGTTTCCAACAATATAATAATTTTCCTTGATGAAATCCATAAAAGAGCCCCAACTGAGGTTGACCTCAAACATTCTAGGCTCCTCTGTGGAATTTTTCTCACAGTGAGTCTCCCACCAATTTTTGACATGGGGGACAACCTTAAGGAGTGCCAAGGTGATATTTTCCCTATTGGAGAAATTGTGGACAAAGAAATAACCTTCTAGAATATTTAACCATATCTCCAAAGCATATGCATCTATTTGACCTTCAAATATGTAAATATCAATATTAAATTATACCTTGAAAGGGGTGGCACCTCCAAAGTGGTCTCTTGATGAAGATGTGTTTGTTTTTGTCGGAAATCGTTGAAGGATTTGGGAAATTTCTCCATCATATCATCCCTCTGTCACGTGAGATATTCCTCAAGAAACAATTGAATAGGATATCATGCTTCCTTTTATATCTTTTCTTCTGCCATGGGAGGTTGTCGGGGTCAGTGAGGATGATCTTTCAGAGTATCAAGTAGTTTGAGTCCTAACTCCTTATACCTTGACCTCATTGGGGATATACATAGAGAAACAAATAAATAAGAGACCACTTTGATACCACTGATCCAAATTTATGAGGAAATGAAATAAAACATATAAATAGGACAAAAACACATAGATACGATAATACACAATTTTTATTAATGAGCAAAATGTACAAGAATTGTAAAATGCAGAGAAATATGAACTCACTAGAATGGTGGCAATTTATCTCTAAGAATACATGTCATGGCTATGCACATTCACAAGAAGATGTTTACAATGATACTCAAAAGACAGTTTTAACATAAATCATTAATGAGAAAACCCTAGATACCCAAAACCCTAAACCAGAACATGAAATTCCAAAAGGTTTGTGGGCCCTGATGGGGGTAGTTGATATGTCAACTTCCTAAGGATGTAACTTTTGAAAATGATAGTTGTTTGGGGTGCTCGGTGTTGGATTACTGAGAGGGGGGTTGAATCAGTAATAGATCAATTTAATCTTTTTTCACCATAAAATGTAAGTTTTATATCAATGTAGCATTATCATCCAATAGTTCTAGAGTAAATAAACAATGAAAAAATGAACAATCACACACATACACAGTACACCGGTGTTTTACGTGGAAACCCAAAGTGGGAGAAAACCAAATAATGTTTTTCTTATATGTCTTTAAGAATTACATTCATTGGAAGCACCAACTTCCTTTTTTTTTCTGCTGCAACTAGAAGGAGGCTCCAACCCCCTAGTTCCTCAGGCTACAACCTGAGGGAAGCTCCAACTCCTCAATTCTCTAGCTACAACCAGAAGGAGGCTACAACCCCCTTGTTGTGGGTGGGAAATCCCTCCTACAGACTAGCAATAAGGGTTTTATCATGCATGCAGAAATGACCTAAAGATTCTTACTTTTTACCATCATCCCATGCCTAAACCCCCATTACTCATATGTAAATACAAGGCTCAAGAGATTAAGTTGATGTACTTATATTTCATTTTTGATGTCGACCCCTTTTCGTGCTTGGTCATTCTTTGACTGCAACTCTCCTCCCAATGCTGATCTGCATTCACTCAAGACAAACACAGAACTCAACATGCATTTGATCTATGAACTAACGGGTTAGATATTTAATCAATCATACAATCAATATTCCAATAGTGACAATCTCATATGGTGGGACAGGAAAAGCAATTATTTTATTAACTTCACAAATATACCTTACAATGATAAAGTCGGCTACTGCTCCTCGATCCTGGTCTTGGGCTCTTCTTCCACTGTCTTCCAACTGCTTTTCTCTATACTTCTCTTTTCACAAGGATGGCTAAAGGTTGGGACAAAGGGAATGCTTAATCAGGTATAGTTTCTTTACTATGATTCTCCTCTTTTCAAATGGGACCCCTAACCCTTCTTTTATAGGCTAGAAGAAGCTAGGAGTTTGGTCGAGTGACTGGTCATGCATGGCCAAAAGGTTTAGTTAACTTACCCAAAGTTGTGTGTTCCATCAACAACTTTCCTTTTTCCGTTCTTTTGTAGGTACACACGGGCTATCTTGGGTCAGCTAGCGTGTACACGTGTGCAGTAATGGAGCAAGGCGCGCGGGCCTTTATAAAAGGGGTTTTTAAGAAGAGTTGTTCAGTAGTGTTTTGGCAAAGAAGGAATCTGAGATGGCCTGATGCCAGGTAAGCATGTCTGGTGAAAATTAGGGTTATAACACATGCACCCTAATGTGTGAGGTCATAAGAGCATTTGATGGCCGAAATACATTAACAATATTCACTGATGTTCCGAACAAGTGAGCCCAGGGACCAGAAATCGGGAGGTGTTGTCTGCAAAATAATAATTGTCCCACCGAGGCGGGCATACCCATGCTTGGGATAAAATAAAATCATGGCTACCAATCAAATACACTGTAGATCCATGTCATCTAACTATATAAAGTGTAGCCGCGAGCAATACATAGTGGAGCTACATCTCGAAATAAAAAAGATATACGTGTAGAGTATCCATCTTCTAGAAGATGATAAGGCTTGATGGCTGGAGATGAGGTCTTCAGAGCTCGAGCAACAACTTCAAAATATTCAAAACTCGAATAGGAGTGTAATATGAGTGTATGACTTCGCTACCCCGAGGTCTTCGATGACTCATTGGTCATGGACTAGAGAATCTTGATTATCAGACTGAAGGCTTCATTGATTTTGAACAAAGACTTGATTGGAATTTTGGGATGGCCGGGCATGAGGGCAAGAGACAAACTGCAGAGGGGCCGACTCAGGCTTGGTAAAAACTTCCCTTGGACAATAGCACGAAAAATGATGAGACCCAGGTAGCATGGCATTAACATAAGTTTATGAGGCAGGAGGCAATGCAAACTCTCCATATGTTTGGAAGAATAACCAAACGGAGGAGGAAACAACTCAATGTAGCGGGAACAACTTTCTAAGGTCATATTAAATCCCAGGGTTTGACGAACAAACAGACAGATGTGATTTATCCAAGGGTGACTCATTATGCTGCCAATACAAATAAAATACGTTTCCCTTCCTCTTTTTGGGGTATATATATATATATTTTTTGTCTTTTTCAATAATTTTGAAAAAAGAATAAAATAATGTTACGTTACAAAGGAGGAATGAGTGTCACAAACATACAAGTTTGAGGCACAAGGACAAGACTGATGTTCAAAGAAAGGACACTCGGGAAAAATCCCTCCTGGGACCAAAGGTGTCAAGATGCAGAGGCAAAGTGCTAACGGGCTTGCATATAAGGCATGCTTCAGATGGTTCAGTTGAGAGCAACATGGAGCTAGCATTAGACCAAAGACGCAGGTATGCAAACACGGTTAACAAAACACACAATGGTAACATCCTTCGATGTAAGTTTAATGAGCCCAGAGAAGGTAAGCTCGGTTTTTTTTTCATATTTAGAGAGATTGAAAAACGTAAAAGGAGACTCGAATGGGGTACCTTTTTTGAAGGTAGTCTAGTCGGTTTGAAAAAGGGGTAAACTAGCACCGAAAAGACGTCTATTCAAAACCATTTTAACAAGTGTGATAAAGACATGATCACTCAGCCATTTTTTCATTTTTAAGGAGTTTGAAAAAATCTTAACTATGGACTCTGTCAGGAATGTTCTTCTGGACCATTTTAATGAGTGTGAAAGAATAAGGTCACTCGGTGATCTTTTCAATTTTAGAGAGTCTAAAAGAGCTTAACTATGGACTCCGTGGGGGTTCCTTTTTCATAAATTTAGTCCCCCAGGCCCGAAAAAGGGGTAAAATTATAATTGAGGGTACTCTTCTAGAGAACCGAGGCTCCTAGAGTATAACTTTGTTCGTATTGTTGACCATATGGACCGAAAAAGGGGTAAACTACCGTCGGATACACGTAACTTCAAATTTCATTTTAATGAGCGTGAAATGCGAAAAGATCGCTCGACAATCTTTTCATGTTTAGAGGGTCTGAAAAAGGCTTAAAAGAAGAGTCGTTATGTTTTGGGAGTCCCGTGGGTGAGGTCAAAAGTCATGCAAATGAGGCTCAAACATGTAATCAAGCAAAACAAAAAGGACTCCCGAGCCTACAGTCATTAGTGATAGCATGGACACCACAATTCAACCAGGATCTACCTAGGGCATCCATGTTCCGGTAAGCTCTATCACCAAATCGTGACACTTCTAAAGCAACAATGATGGTTTCATGTCGCAACCTGATGGGATCGATCCTTTGGAAAAGGAATAAAGACAACGAGATACAAAAGTAGGGGTGGAAACCTAACCTATATGATCAAGTTGACCATCTGAGGTTTTCCCCACGGACCATCAAAAGTGACCCAAAAATCCAAAAAATGTCCTGATACCCGATCGTAACCTTCCAAAGAAACTCCTGAATCACTCTAAATGGTTTTTAATTCACAGAAAATGATAAATGGGGCCAAAAAAGTGACAAAAAAGGGCCAAAAAGTCTATAAATAGAAGCTACCAACTCATTATCACCATTGTTGATTTGGAAATTGACTCTGGAGCAAAAAATCCCCTTTGATAAAAGTGGTGATTCCGGGAGCTACAGTGGACAAAACGACCATCCGTCTGGACCAAGTAAGTATAAACTACCTCCACTTTCTTTTTAATTCTTTATTTATGCATTTAATGTGGTTTCTTGGGGGGGCGTCGACCTTTAAAAGGTCATCCCTTGGTCCACGTGGGTTGTCCTATGACATCCCACATGTACACTCGCTCTGTCCTATTGCAGAGCACGTGTACATGCGACTATCATCACAACAGCTCGCGTGGACCCTCCCATGAGTGTAAAAAGGTTTAAAAAGCAAGGCCTAACCCTCTGAAAATTTTCCCATGTGTAGGATGTATGTGCAATGGAGATAATGAGAGCATGAAGATATCAACGCACTAGTTGGGGAAGACCCTAACGTTGTGTCAGTGTTAATGCAATGTGGTTTGCTCAAGTTTTTCTTGTGTCCTTTCATGAGAGAACAACCTAGGCTACTGAATTCCTTGGTTGAATACTGGTACCCTGACACATAAGCTTTTATGTTAGAGGGGAAGTCACTGGTGCCCACTACAGAGGACATATACTTTTTTACTGGCCTCTCCAGGAGAAGGGAACCAGTTAATTTCCAGACATTTCCTTCAAGGCCTCATAACATATCGGAATTCATAGGACTTTATTGTGAGGCTGGTACAGACCGATCAAGCTCTTAGGTACCAATAAGAAAGATCATCGATTTATCATTGCAGGTGATTGTGTTGCTTATTGGGAAGATGACTGGTTCTACGGCTCTACATTAGCCATCCCATGCACAGATGAACTATGCAGTCTAGTGCTTAAATGCACAGATATTTGACTGGAGCACTACACTTCTGGTTTGTATGAAGAGGCAGCTGACAGATTGTCAATTGTGGATGCAGAGGAACTTCAGGTTCGGGAAGATTCTATGCTCTTTCTTCTTTGAAAGAGTTCCTAGTTTCAATCCTCGAGTGGTGGTACGAGGACATCAAGCCTCTCTTCCTGCAGTTTGCATATGGGCAGTGTTGTTGCCATGACAGGGTGGTGGAAGGACCAATGAGTCCTTTGATGATGACTTCTTTCCTTGGTTATCGTGGTAGATCCCAACCATAGAGGATTATCCTTATGCTAGGATTGATTTCTCGAGAGATCCCGAGATCCCTATACCTCAAGGCGAGGAGCGAGGTGAGATGGGTAAGTTTGCATCATTTGTTTTTGAAACATATATAATTTTTATGTTGTTTTTTGTATATATCATTTTTTTATACCAGAGTATTTGATAGATACATGTCTATTGTGTGCAGATGTGGGACCCTCACGACCTGCAGATTATGCGAGGATCAAGCGTCATCCTCAGCTAGGGGTCACACCTGCCGCCGCAGGGGGACCAACAAAAACAAGAGAGCCTCCAACCGGTAAGGCTGAGAGGGTTTTGAGATGAGTTGAGTGAAATTTTACCTCGCTCACTCGCACCATTCCTATGGCAGAGATTGAGGATCTTCCACCATCCATGCAGCCTCATGTAGTGGGGGCACCATGCACATGGGTCCGACTGTTTCAGCGTTTGGAAAATGCTGTTGATTATTACAACAGGGCCCACAGTCCTTGACTTTAGTTAGTTTAGACTTTAATAGCTCCACCTGTATATATTTTTTGAGGGCATAAGCCTTATGACTCATTACTGGTCATATTTTTTGAGGCGCTTGTGTCCACCTATGTACTCTGGTGCTTATGATATTATATATGGATTTTTATGTCTTTTTGTGTCTTATGGATCATATTTGCCTTTAAAAATGTATTTACATGTTTATGTGTATGTCTGTTTATATGTGTGCAAGATGCCAGTCTAAAATTTGATTAGCTAGAGTCTCTGTAACTTGGTTTAATCTCCTAGGAACATAAAAATATGTAATATAATCAAAGCTTCATTCTAAGAGATGTACCCTAAGGAATCGTCGGTGTAAAGTCGGATCATGAACATGGTAGACTCTATTTAACTGAGACACAACCAGCTGAGCGTCCAAATAGACCTAGAGATGAGAGATACCAAATGACAGGGCGTCATGAAGAAACTCAATAACTGCACTGTACTCGGTGACATTGTTTTTGGTGTCACCTAAGCATATACCTCCAAAACATAATAACTAGCCTCGAGGCTGCAGAGGCAAGCCTCCAAGTGTGCTGGCTAGCACCGTCTGCGTACCTAATGAACACCTATGATTCACTTGACATCTACCACAGTGACAAAAGATAGCATAAAAAACGACACGTCCATAATACTAAAAGAAACTAGAAAGTAATAATACAAAGACTATACATATGTTACAAAAAGTTACCCAAGGTGACCTACCTATGAGTAATACTTCTTGAGGTAGAGCCCATTTCTAGGCTTCGCTAAAGAATTTCCCTCAAAGTCAACCAGACGATAAGCACCCTTTTTTAGAACCTCTTTTATGATGAAAGTTCTGAACCACATGGATTTGAATTTTCCTGCCCCCAGGGGGTCCTTATCTTGGTCATAGACCAGGACAAGGTTGCCTTCAAAGAAAACCCGAGGATGAACGGACTGATCATACTGACACTTGAATTTATGTTTATGAGCCTCGTTGGCTAGGGCCACATCACAACGCTGCTCATTGAGCCGCTCAAGGTATAATAACCGTTCTTCAAGTGGAGAAGTGTATGCCAATAACTGTACTACCAATTTTAGGGATGGGATCTGACATTCGATAGGAAAGATTGCTTCCAGTCTGTAAACAAGATGAAAAGGTGAGAAACTGATTGCATTCTTAACAGACGTTCGATAAGCCCATAATGCCGAGTATAACATCAAATGACAATTTGACTTGGCTGAGTTGATCGTTCACTGTAGGACGGTCTTAAGAGATTTATTTATAGCTTCCACCTTACCATTTTCTTCGAGGTAGTAGGGTGACGAATGTTCTTTCCGCAATCTAAGAATTGATGTTAATTTGGTCATCATCTAGTTCTGAAAGTAATTGCCATGGTCAGTGAAAATCTCTCTCGGGAAGCCGAACCTTGCTATTATATAGTTGAATAAAAAGAGAGTTGCAGTCTCTCCATCATGTTTAAACGTTGGCATAGATTCAACCCACTTCATGAAGTAATATACGGCTACAATGATATAATTGTGCCCCCTTGCTGAAGGGGGGTTGCATGTAGTGAAATCAATCCCCCAATTGGTGAAGGAACCAACTGTGATGACAGGAAACATGGGAGTGGGATGTGCCCTCATCTTCTGAGAAAAGATATGACATGGGTGGAACTTCTTGACCGATTCGATACAATCTTTGATTAGTGTCGGCCAGAAGTAACCTGCTCGTAAAATATTTTGGGCTGTTGCCAACCCATACAAATGATCGCCACATGCTCCGGTATGGAAATCATTCAGCACAATAACTGCTTTGTCGTGAATGAGGCATCGGCATAGGATGAAATCTACACCTCTCTGATACAACGTATCGTCGAGTATAAGATAATTCTTAGCTTGATGGTGTATACGGTGACGCTCATCACGATAAGCAAAGGTGGGGCACTTCAAAGTCTGGAGATAGACAAGTATATCTCCATACCAGGGATTTGAAGAGGTGATAAAAAACATATCTCCTCTGATACGCAACTCTTCGGGCATAACATCACCTGAATCAACCGGAAGTTCCGAAATAAGTTTTGCGAAGACCAGTGACTTTTTGGATTTCACTGAAATGAAATCTAAGTTGAATTCCTGGAGGAGAACTATCAATCTACTGATCTTCCCACCTATTACCCTTTGTGTCAACATGTATTGAAACAGATTCACAATGGAAATGACGGTGGTCTTGCGAAACAAAACATAATGATGGAACCGTTGAACAACATGGACTGCTGCCAACACAAGTTTTTCGATATGAGAATAATTGAGTTTCGATCCGACTAGGCCTCGACTCAGGTAATAGATCACATATTCTGATAACAAATCATCTTCCTGAACTAAGACCATGCCGATGGTTGACTCTGCTGCAACCAAGTATAATAAGAAATATTTGTTATAGTTGGGTGGCTGAAGCAGAGGGCCAGTTGTGAGGGCATGATTTGACACCCATTTCTTATTTACTGGCACAGGATTTGACACCCATTGGGTCAAATGGATAGAATAGATAAAACCGGCTTTTAGCAGTTTCTCAACTTCAACCTTAATGGCTGCTGATTTCCTGGGATTGACTAGATGAAGCTTCTTCTGAATAGGCTTGGCATCCAGATAAGTTGTGATTTCACATTCGACTATTTTTGGATCGATGCCTAGCATTTCCTCGTAAGACTAGGCAAAAATGTCGCAAAATTCTTTATATAGATCTGTGTAGATTTGAATCTCTCTGGGGGAATAGTCAGCTCTGACAAAAACATTCTCTATGATGCCTGGGGTTCTGGAGATATTAATCGGTATGGTTTCAACAATATTTTCCATATTAACCTCAGCATAAACCTCATGTGTAGCTAAGGGATTAATAGGACAAGACCTATCTCCAGTCATAGTCAAGGTGAATTCTCCAGCTTCGATTCTTCTTAACTCTAGGAGGAAGTATGATCTGTGATGGAGATCATCCCAGGGTTTGTCTCGACTAGTCATTGCTTCAATTATTGCTTCGTCGGAGGGAAAGACTGAGTCTAATGAATCAGTATCAGTGAGAGAACCTTGAGCCCAAATAGACTCTAGAATCGGATCTAACTCTTGTGCAGAAGTTGGATCTGTGTTGACCGAAGCTTGTTGGACTAAAGAGTACGCTACTTCGGCTGTGGACAAGGGCATGGACATGCCAGGGTGCCCTGTCCCTTCCATCGTGGCCAATGGGGAAGGAAGTATCTACGGATTGTTGAAGTAAGTCATGCGAAATGACGAAACTTGGAAAATCTAAACCTTATGGTGGTCGGATATGAACTTGACATCACCTTGAGGGGGTGGGTAATTGAAGGTACCCATAAAAGTGTTGAAAAGTCAACAAGAAACATGTGTCTAATTTAGTTTTCCCTTAATTAAATTAGACAATAAATATTAATCTATTATCTCATTCATAACTGAGTGATTTGGAATTGTAACAGATTTGTAAGTGTAGTTAAGTGAGTTAAGCTTAGTTGTATTAGTGCGAGTTCAGTGAATTAACTATTCATTAATTCACAATCAGTTAAACTTGCATGCAACTAAAGACTTGCCACGATTAACTACATGCATGTCATTCCAATGGACACCAGTTGAGATAACAGGTGAAAGGGACAGTTGGCTATC